>RSEE01000158.1:0-103387 GCA_003971905.1 Moniliella sp. 'wahieum' | reverse complement strand
CCCAACGTCAAGACGTGAAGCACCTATTGAGGTCTTTGACATTGGCGCATCAATATTCAATGCGCTCGCAGCTTGACTAGCTTTTGAGAGCTGCATGAGGATTGCATGAGGGCTTGAGTTTGAGAGGCTTTAGAGGCCCTTTCAGGGATATCAAAGGCTTGACCTCAAGCCTCTCAACATGGCCCAAATGGGCTCAAGCGTGAGGAAGGACATGCTACGATTAAACAGTTTTATCCTTATGGTTGTCGGCATTGAGCCTTAGCCTTAATGACCTTAACCCTTGGGAGAGTAGCGGCTATTGGTGGTAAGCCGTTACGCTGGTTACGGGTTAAGCTAGTTAGCCAGACACACAAGACAGCATCAACTGGAGGTGTTCACCACACAAAACGAAGACGAGTACTTAGTTGGCATGTTAACCGTGTTGTCATGCATCAAGCATTCGGACGGAGCGGGTTTATAATGGGACACTGCTCTCATGCCTTTGCTTGCCGGACTTGGCGGCGGGGCAGTGCTTTTTTGACGTATCCTTTCGCTCGCGCGACAGTACGGATTGCCCCCAAAGAACTGTTCGGTTGCTACGTTGCCCGTTAGCCCCGTTGGCGGTTAACTCGTGAACGTTGGACGTCCTCGACGTGCCCGGGTTGAGTGCTTTCAGTGCTGAAGTTCAGCGTTCAGCCAGCTCGCCCACTATTCAACGTGTTCAGCGTTTACCACGAGGCCTCTGGGGACTCCCACATATCATGTGTGCCTTGGCAACGAACAAGATAACGCCATGCACAAAAGCCTGGACAGCTATTAGCTAACGGTTGGTTGTTGTAACTTCCATTGAAGACGATTAAAGATGGATGATCTCGATGAAGCCCTGAGGCCCTGTTGAGGCTCAGGCCGAGTGAAAACCGCCAAGTTTTGACCAACAGGTACGCGCCCTGGCGTCTGATTCCAACAGGTATTCCATGCCCTATGTGCGGATGGAGTATACGGAGTGCCATGTCCCAGATTCGACCGTACGCGTAACTGGTAAGCGCGTAACGCGTAACTCGTCTCGCACCCCAAGAATAAAGAAAAGCGTGTGTGCAAGCTTAAGTTGCCTTGGGCTGCCCTGGAACCACCGAGAGCCACCAGTCAGTACCTCTGGTACATGGCATCGCGTCATCACTGGTTACCCCTGTTACCGGTTACCGTCTATGAGACGGATGGGTTGGCGGGTGACGCGTGACGGAGGCACGGGTTATGCCGGCTACGGGGTACGCCGGTTACGGTGACGGGTCGGGGGCTGCTGTGGGTTACCATTTTTAGCGGTCATCGAATTTGAATTTGATCGGTTACGACGATTATATCGATCGACTATCGATTTTCGCTGATGCATGATGATTCGATGATTCGATGATTCGATGACTCGATCATGGATTCAAGATCGATGAGTTGTTGCTCTCCCTGGGATCTGGGGCCTGGCAAAATTCACGCCCTCGGGCCCCTCAGGCCTGACTCAGATCTCAAGAGCTTCAGGCCTTGAGGCCACAGTAGCCCCAGTACGACATGGGACACATGTGACGCGTGCTCGGACAGGGCGAAGGCGGCCTGAGGCGGATGTGGAGGATCGATGACATCGATGACAGGTGACATGGGTGCGTGAGTGTGTCAGTTGGGCCCACACGGGACAGACAACCCTGGACTCGTGCCGGCTGTCGCCGCCTCGCAGACGTTGAGGCAAACATAACAGGTGCTGATGCACGCCTCCACACTGGCGTGCTGCGGCCGCATGCGCGATTCGATCGATCACCCATCACCAGTCAAGCCTCCGCCTCAGGCTGACCTCGTGCGAGCGCGTGATGCGTGAGTGCCCGCCTGTCCGACAAGAGAACTAGTTCATTCAATTGTTCGCCCAAGCCTGCAGGTCACATATAAACCAGCGCTCTTTCCTCCCGGATCCATCGCTCCCTTTCCTCTCCCTGCCCTCGCCCCTCGTCCCTCCCCTCCTTCCAGCTGTCTTCTCACAGCAACTGGGCTCTGAACCTGCAGCCGATCCCGTGCAGTGATACCATACCCACTGGCCGTGTATCCCGACTACTTGTTACACCATGGCCAACAGCACCCTCCCGCCTCAGAAGCCACCACTGCCATCGATGCCCTTCACTCCAAAGAGAAGGCCCCCGACGCTCCGTTGAACGAAAAGCAGCAAGAGCCGCGCCGCTCTTCGTTCGAGAATCGACCATTTGAAGCTCCCACTTTTACCTCCCCCGGCGATGTGGGCATGACGCCCGCCCCAATAGGCTCGCGTGTCAAGACGTGACACATCGCGTATGCCCTCGGCAGCGGGACCGATCTACTCTCACGACTCCCTTGACCGTGTCGGATCGGAGCCACTTAATGACGCTGAGGGCGCCTGGTGGACGAAGCTGATCTCGAAGTCGTCTCCCGCACAGCCGAGGAGGAGAAGGACGACCCCTTCTTAGTCGAATTTGGTCCCAACGACCCTGACAATCCTCGTAACTTCAGCCTGCGCAAGAAGTGGTGCGTAAACATTCCTCTCCTATCCCTCTCATTCCTTTGGGCATCCCTGTACTGACATTTTTGCAGGCTCATTTCCGCTTACACCTCCGCATTATGCTTTTGTATGGCTATCGGATCCTCCATGCCCACCGGTGACCTCGAGGGAGTTGCTGCCAATCTGCACGTCGCTGAAGTGTCTGCCAACTTGTCTATCACCCTTTTGTCGCTGGCTTTGGCTTTGGACCGATGCTCTTCGCCCCCCTGTCGGAGTTTATTGGTCGCCGTCCGGTTTACATCATTACCGGTGTTCTCTATGGCGTACGTATCTCACCCCCCTTCTTGGGGGCCCTTACTGACAGTCTCCCTTCTCAGTTTTCACTTCCCTGTGCCATTTCACAAAACTTGGCAACACTGTTGGCGTGCCGTATGATTGCTGGCTTGGCCGCGTCGGCGCCCATGACCAACGTGGGTGGTACACTGTCGGACATCTGGAAGGTTGAGGAAAAGGGTATCCCCATGGCCATCTTTTCCAGTGTGCTCTTCCTTGGCCCCGCTATGGGTCCCCTTGTCGGTGGATGGATTGCGACCGCTACCACAATCTACAAGGGTTGGCGCTGGATCTATTGGACCTTGTTTGCGTACACGTTCATCATGCTTGTCATCATGGTCTTCGTCCCTGAAACGCTTGGCTCCACTATTCTCAAAGCTCGTGCCAAGAAGCTGCGCAAAAAGACGGGTGATGAACGGTACCAAACTGCTATGGAGCGCACCGAGCTCAGCTTTGTCAAGACTATGATGGTTTCTCTGTACCGTCCGTTTGAGATGCTTGTCAAGGAAGCCATTCTCACCCTGTTTTCTTTATCTTTGCCTCATCTACTGTACGTATTTTTTGTTGCCTTTGCTCCTTGGACCCGATTTCTGACCCATTTCTCCGTTTAGCCCTGCTTTACCTGCTCTTCTTCGCCTTCCCTATCGTCTTCGCGCAGGGTCACATTCAACGAAGGTCTGACGGGCACTACATTTATGGCTATCGTCGTCGGTATCCTTCTGGCCCTGCTATTTGTTTTGACATGGAACGAGCCCATGTACAAGCGCAGGGCGGCTCAGCGCTTGGCCGCAGGTGCTGAAAAGGGCAACACCCCGGAAGACCGTCTCCCGCTGATGATGATTGGCGCTGTTATCCTTCCTTGCGGTCTGTTTATCTTTGCCTGGACCAGCATGCCGTTTGTTCACTGGACGGGCCCTTGCATTGGTGGTGGTGTGACGCTTGGGTTTGCCTTTGTCAGTGTCTACTTGAGTGCCAACAACTACCTTGTGGATGTCTACCCGAGCTACGCCGCCTCAGCCCTGGCAGCCAAGACGCTTCTCCGTTCGCTTTGCGCTGCGGCTGTGCCATTGTTTGTGTCGCCCATGTACCACCACATGCGCAACCAATGGGCCAGTTCGTTGCTGGGCTTCATTGCCGTCGGCATGCTTCCCATCCCCTTCTTCTTCTACATGATGGGGGCCAAGTTCCGTGCTTCTTCCAACTTCGCCTACGGTGACTAAAGTCGTTCTTGTTCCTCGCGCTGTTTGCCTCTCGAGGCCAGCTCAGGCGCTGCCTCAGGGGGACATCACATCCCTGTCTCTTCTGTATGCCGTCGTGTGGTTCGCGTCGCTGTGTTGCCCGCCGTCACTGTCCTTTCATCTGTTGGTTTACTCACATGCATATTCCCCACCACCCGGTTTTTTGATATTATCATTGTTCGAGTGCATGTGTGCTGCTTTTTTTGGTACAGATGCAAGATATTTGTTGGTAGCTCACTGGAGGGAGGGGGGATGCGAATTGGTAGCTACCTAGTATGTGTCGTGGTGTCCTTTGCAAGTGAGGGTACTGTTGAAAGAAGGAGGACTAGCGTGCTGGTTTGGTTTGAGGACAGTGCGCACTCATATATTCAGTTCATCACCCATCGAGGCTGCCATCGGTCAGATCTCAGACGCGTGGCTAGGGTTGGCCCGCTGCCGACGTCCTAAGCGCTACGGCTACGCGCCGACCAACACAACCACCACCTTGGCATCCCGCGCCTGCGCCAGCGCCAGCCTCCCCGCCGCCATGGCCATCGACCTGCCACACGCCGCCTGGCTGGAGGCGTATGTGGCGCAGGAGCACTCCCCATCCTCGTCTCTCTGCGCTCCGTTATCGAGCGCAAGCAGGCCCTCGCGCCCCCCCGCCCCCCCGCGCCGCCTTCCGGCCCCGCGCGGGGTCAGGAACCCTCGAGGGCGTGTCCGCCGACTGGCGCACCGACAGCTCCCGCTCGCTCCGCTGGAAGGGATCGTCCCTGCTGCATGTGCGCGGCGCACGCCTCGTCGCGCCCTACTCCTTCGAGGCCGACATTGTCGATGCCTGCTGGGCGTCCCTTCCAGACCTGCCCGGCCTGCCAGCCGCGGAAGGCATGTCTCTCTGTGTTCTCTTCCGCCACACCCTCTGCATCTGTCCCCCGATGTGGGGATTGGACCCCATCCACGTGCCCTTCGCCTTCGCCGCGGCTGCGATGTGGCCGGCGGAGCGGGGCGTGTTCATCACTCGCCTCCCTGAGGCGGAGGACTATGCACTACCACTCCCCGGCGCCGGCACCCCCGAGCGTTTGCCGAGCCTCTTCTATTTTTCGAGGCCACTCGCCGAGCTCCAGGCGGTCTACCGCACCAAAACCATATGCCTCCGCCCCCCGATACCCTCGCGTCCCGCATCCGACACCCCTGCTCCGGCACCTCTCGTCCTGTATCAAGAACCCCTCCGCGTGTTTGCTGTTCTCGACGAGACACCGGCTGGAACAGCGTGCTATGGGGATGCGAAGATCTTGGTCACCCGCTCGCCCGACACGGACACCGTTCAAATATACAGTTACTCTGTCGGTGCCGCCAACGCTCAGCCTGCCCTCTCCACACCCGCTATTGGCTTTGAACCCCGGCTTTAGCCCGCGGCAGGCCAAGCATCCCATCCACCATGTCTAAGGCCAGACCACAGACTTACATGGCCGCTGAGGGCGACGCCCTGGATCGGACCAGGCGAGCAAGTTGGATGACCCCCGCGCCGGCCTCTGCACCCCCTGCCGACGATGATGCCGACGCGGCAATGGTCTCAGCTCCCGCCGTGCTTCGTTGCGGCCACGAACAGCTTCCGGCATGGCACGCACCGCTTCTGGTATGACCCGCACCCCATCTGCCATGGGCCACCCCCGTCCGCAATGGCACAGGCGTCCACCATGGCACGCTCCTCCTCTGGCATCTCCCGCACACCCTCGGCAATGATGAGAACCCCATCCTCCTCCTCGTACAATGGCACCACACCCCAAAATTCCCGCTTCGGATATCAAGGGGGTCGTCATCAACCACCCCACTGATGATCCGCCGGACCCTGGGATGATGTGGAGGCGTCGGAACCGAGCCACGCCCTGGTCTCTCTCTTGGAGCAACTATCTGTTCCTGCTAACCTAGAGCTTACCGTCCAGCTCCTTCCCCCCAAGAAGGGGGAAGAGGCGCCCTTTGATTTTGTCATGGGTGACCGACAAGAAGCTCGATCGTTGCAGTGGTCCTCCACGTTGGCATCTCCAGAGGAAGGGAAGCAGTTGCTGCTTGTCCCCATCCCGGCACCTCTCACCACCTTTGAACCCAAATGTGCCCTCACGTCGGCTGCATTGGCTGCCCTGAGCGCTGTGCTCGATACGTTGCCCCTACATCCGCCATGTCTGCATTCTCGGCAACTACCCGAGGTCCAGGGGTGCACCCGTTTGCAGCGACGAGTTTGTCTCTTTCGAGTGGAATGCGTTTTGCACTGCCTGCTTTGGCAACGTGGCTCCGTCGTCTCTTGCCTCGGCCGGCTTGTCGGCTTGTCGCAAACCTGGTCTGACTGCGTCCCAAACCGGTCTTCTCGCCCGAATTCAACGAGCCAACGCTCGCTTTGATCTTCCTCTGCTCGCCCTCGACTCTCTCGCTCCGTCGTCAGAGGGGGGTCAAATCGTTCCTGTTCCCCCAGCTGAGCCTACCACTTCGGTCCAGCTCACCCCAGAGGACCGCCGAGCATTGGCCACCTTGCATCTACTGGCTCAAGAATTCATGTTGGACATGCGGCTACGCCAAACCTCAGTCAGGCCGTTGGCCAAGCTTTTGGTCCAGTTAGCAAACCAATGTGGGGCCCAATCCTTGGCCGAGTATTGGTCCGCAAGGCTCGGCGACACATCCGCTTCGGAACCACCCAGGCTCAGCCAACCGGATCCCCGCTTTGATTGGCTGGACTATTTGGTCAGCCACAAGACTGTGGTCTCTGAGGACCTATTCACTCGTTTTGCCTGGGCCTGGGCTTAGATGAAGCAAGATGCGATGGACTGCGGTCTTTCTGTTGGCGCCTGGGATGGACTGCCGAACTGGAGGCGCAGCGCAAGATCCTTTCTTCCTCCCATGACCAGGCAACGTACCAAACCTGGTTGGCGCACTCCTCTGACCAGCTCGACCGCTTGGCCAAAAACAATGACTGTCGCTGACATTGCCCAGCTTGTCCCGGCAATCGATGTGGATCCAGTTTTGCGAGCCACCCATGACTTTCCCTGGTGCTGCGATCCCGTGCCGCACTCGAACTGGTGGGAAGGATGGACTGTGCGGCGCAACTAACCGAGGGGGATGCGTCGAAGAACCAGGACGAAGCAGGACTGGTCTTTTACGAGTCGGACATCCGCACCCTTCCCTCCTTCTCAACCAAGAGCTCCATATTCTTGCCACCCCTCTGTGGCCAACTTTTCCCCCACGACTTTCGTCTGCAAGAAGCCTGCCGTATGCTCGATACCTCGAGACCCCAGTTTGTCCGAATCGGGTCCAAGCATGCCGAGTACGTCATTTCCCCCCCCCCCCCCCCCCCTTTTTTCTCCCACATGCTGACTCACATTGCCCTAGCGAGGACACATTGCGCTGTCATGGGTGGGCTGTGTCGTATCCAGGCCACGACCGTTGGCAGGGGTATGCTGACGCTGCGGAGCAAGCCTTGGGTATCGACCCGGAGTTGGTCTACGCCCCCGCTTGTGCTGGAAGTACGGGTGGACAAGCAAAAGTGGACCACGCCGACCGTCAAGGATGCAGGAGAGATGGAATGGGTCTACTTTCATAACGGCGTCGCTCGGCCCTGTCGATGGTGAGTGACAATCGCGGAGGGATCGATAGCCATTGGCTTTTCCGAGCGCAAGGAGGGGAGCCCAATGCACGCATGCCGGTTCCTACTGGGAGTGGGGCTGTGGGGCAACTGGGGGGTTGGGGCGTGTGCATGCTTGGCGCTACCTCGTCCACCAGCACGAGCTCACCTCGGTTGGGGTGATTCTGGGGTTGGCCTGCACGTTTGTGGGAACACAAGATCGGACGGCGTTTACGTTAACGTCATCAGCTTCCGTCCTTTTTGCCCCGACTCGGCGCCGCTCAATACCCCGTTCACGACCCAAGCTGCGGGCCTGTTGAGTGTTGGGCTGCTGTTCATGGCGTCGGACCAACGCGCCCAAGTCGAGGTTCTGCTGCGCGACTTGGCACCGCCCGAACCAGAGAGCCCGGATCTGCAAACGGACTATCGCGAGGGCCACGCCTTGGCGGCCGGCTTCTCCCTCGGCCTCGTTCTGCTAGGACGAGCGCGACGGGAGACGGTGCAGAGCGAGGTGGATTGGAGAATCATAAAACGTTTGCAAGACTTGATGGACGGTTGTCCGTCTGAGGCCGGTTCGGGCGCAAGCGTGCTGGCTACCCAGCCAATCGAGTCGAGTATGTCGGTCTGCGCTCCACCCAGCGTCTGCACCGCATGGCCATCGCTTCTGCCCCTGCCACGATCGCTTTGGCTTTCATCTTCCTCCGCTCGGGCCTGGCCACCGTGGCACGACGGATCAGTTTACCTGAATCGCTGGCCCAGATGGACGAAATTCGGCCGGACCTGCTGTTGGTTCGCGTACTGGCCGCTCCTTGATCATGTGGGACGAGATTCGAGATGAGGCCAGCTGGCTGCGTTCGAGTCTTCCTGCGTGTGTGCAGGACTATGTGTTGCCCGAGCGACCGCCTGCGGAGGGGGCGGCGGACCGACCGAGGAGGCTGTGCAGCTGGCGTACATCAACATGCGTATGGGTGCGGCGTTTGCGATGGGTCTCAAGTTTGCTGGAACAGGGCACTGTCCCAGCGCCGGCCGTGTTGAGCAAGGAATTGGAGCAGCTTCGTAGAGCAGCGGCCCATCAACTCACGGCTACTTTTCCAAGATCCGCTAAATTGCTCCAAGCCGCGTTGGACGTGGTGGGATTGGCACTTGCTTTGGTTTGGCTGGTACAGGCGACGTGGATCTAATGCGCTTCCTCCGCGAGCGACATCATAGCCTCAACTTGACCTACGGCAACCAAATGGCCACCCACATGGCTTTGGGACTTTTGTTCCTCGGCGGAGGCCGATTCACCCTGGCTCGCACCGACCAGGCGATCGCGAGTCTGGTCATTTCCCTTTGGCCCCAGTTCCCGGCCTCCCGGACAGACAATCGGGCTCATCTGCAGGCGTTCCGTCACCTATGGGTGTTGGCACTCGATTCGCGTCTTGCTGTCGCACGCAATGTCGACACGGGCCATTCAGAAACGATTGCCCTATGTGCAGATCCGCCAGAGCAACGAGGGCAGCGGCCATGGAGACGGATCAGCCTGCACAACCCCCCCTCGTGCGCATGGGGGCACGACGCGGCGCACTGGGACCCCAAGCGGTGCACCTCCGGTCCGTCGCAGTGGTCAGCCCCGCTCTCCTGCCTCCGCCGAGGCAGCTTACACGCTTCACTCTGCCACCTCCCGCTTTTGGCCTGCACGAATCGTAGTGCCGGGCGCGACGACCGAGACGCGGCCTCAGCACCCTTTGATGAGGACCCTAAAGCTGGATCCCACGCTGCTTCAGTTGAAACGGACGGTGCAGGTCGAGTGGGCCATTGGCCCCAAGCCACCATCCTCGCGCCCCACGCCGGACGCCAGCGCCAGCGAAGAAACAACAGGCGGAGTAGCGACCACGTCTCCTTGGCCCGCTTCCGCCCGCTGCGTCCAGAAAGCCAAGCACGCTACGTGCCCATCTCATGTACCAATCCGGGGGCCAGAGCGTGGCTCTTGGGTCTGCTCGCCCCGGCCTCGCCGAGGCTGGGCCTGGGCAGGTGCCCGAGCAGCGCGAAACGGCGCGCGGCGCAGCGGGCGTGTACCAGATGGTGAGCCACGCCGCGGCGACCGGGGGCGAGGTACGGCTGGCATCCAACTTGCTCTTGGCGCAGAGCATTCTGGATGCGCGGCTGCGTGCGCGGCTGGGAAGCCGGCGGCCGCATGGGCCCAGCCCGGGCGCTGGGGGTACCAGGACGCAACGGTGGCCCTCGCCTTGTGCGATGGCGCGGGGCCGATCTGGACCTGGCAGCGCGCTGTGGAGCGAGGTGGTCGCGGCGGCGGCGGGTGGTGTTGCGCCGGACGGGCTGGACGACGCGGCGTGCGCGGCGGCGCTGGGCGCGCTGGGCGAGGTGGGAGTGGAGGCGGAGGCAGAGAGCAGCAGCAGCAGCTGGCCCAGCTGGTTGCTGCGCTGGCCCATGCGCACACGTGCGGCTTGTAATCCAATCCAGGCACGGGCAAGTGTGTGGGTGCGATAGGCATGGCTAGTGAGTCCGACGGACCGATTGGGGCACTGCGGGGGTGTCTTCCGCCAGCAGGCGGAATGGGGCCTTAAAGTACACCCTGGCCGTGCGCAGCGCATCAGCTGGACCGATGATCGCTGATCGCTGATCCACCACATCACATCACATGTCCCAGCAGCCACAATCCATCGACCCTCGGCCGCCATCGGCCGGTCCCCGCCCCCCCCCGCCGCCATGCCCGCCCTCGCGCCCGGCGCCTCGCCCGCCCTCCCACCGAGCAGCCCCGCTCTACGTCTCCCCGCTCGACCTCGACCTCACCCGCGCCGCCGCCTCCCCCGCCCGCTTCTGGCGCGGCGAACAGTGCAGACCCTACCCGTGGAAGCGTCCCTCCCCCTCGCCCGCACGCCTGCGGGACGAGGAGTGGGACCCATCTCTCTCAGCGGCCGAGCAGAGCAGCGAGCCGCTCAGTCGACCACAGATCTGCTCCGACGCCCCATCCTACCTCCCCCGCCGAGGGCAGCCACTCGGATTCGAACCACGCGACGCCTGTCCGACGTACCCTTACCCGCTGCGCGGATCGCATCAGTCGGTCTGCCTCGCTTGACCACGCCCGAGTTGGTCCCCATGCGGGGCCGCTTGAGACGCAGCCAGTCTGGCCCGCTCCAGCGCTCGGCCGAGGCTGTTGCCGAGGGAGAAGAGCGCGCCGCGGACAGCAGGCAAGCGCAAGTCCACGTCGATGCTGCGGACCTCGGCTTTGACCCATTATCCGCATCCACCACCACGGCCCACAAAGGGGGTCCCAGCGCAAGATCAAGGCCGAGCCGAAACGTAACAAACCGACCAAACCCTCTCTCACCTGCCTCCACCCCCACTGCCCTCTGCGTTGGAATCGAGGAGTGGGCGGCACAAGGAGGACATCGCTCTGTTGCGCACCCCCTTCCTCTCCGCCACTACCGGCGTGGGACAGGACGTAATGGCGCTCGGATTGTGCCACGCCGCAAGCCTGTGGACCGCATTGAGTTCTGGCCGCCAGGCTGCAGGCCTCGGGCCTCCTTCCTCCCCGCATCCGCATCCGCCCCACTTACTCCGCTTCCTTTGCCGATGCGACCAGCAGCATGGTCCGGCCCAACAGCTCTACCGTGTGGGAGAGCGATCGCTTCTCTTCAATTTCAACCCTGACCTCGGATTCCGAGGGGATGGATCAGGTGCCCGACCTTCTTCTGACCGAGGAGAGCGACGATTGCTTGACGCCACCGCCTTCGCCCAGCAAACAAGCTGGTGATTGCATGTATACCCCTGCCAATGCCGCAATGCGGCACGTCCCGTCCCCCAAAACCTATATATAGGCTCATTCAACCCCCCCCCCAAAAAAAAACCGCCAAACACCCGTTTCCCATCTACAAATGCTTACCACGACCGACGCACCTGAAACAAACAATGCGTTCTTTTCTTCTTCTATTTCGTACCGTACCCGCTCTTCGTCAATCTTCAGCTAAAGGCGGAGGCTCAGCTCTTAAACTATTAGCATGCCCCGCGTTGTTTGTATACTATGTGTTGGCTTTCTTCTCCATCTGTTTTTGGGGTTTTGTCGTTTAAAAGTACCGTTTCTGTTTTGTCGGATCTATTCATCGCCTGCCGTCGCGTGCCCTCCTCGGACCAGTAGCGCTTGACATGGGTTTAAACGATATATTAGCCGCCTCCCTCCCGCCTTTAATCTTCCTGAAGGCATGGTTTCTCGTATTGATTCAACGTTGGTGCGTCAGTCTTCACTGTCTGGGAACAGGTACCAGTAGATGCGCGTGCGAGCGAGTGACTATATACCTGAGCCTGTTTCCCCGCCCAGCGTCTCTTTGCAGTTTAAACAAAAAGCTATAGCGACCGCATCCTGTATGGAGGTGGAAGAGAAGATGATGGGTATGAATGACGTTCCAGTCATCAAAATCGAACGTAACGGTAACTGGTGTGTAAGGGCAGGAAGGAATCATGATCGTCATGACGGTAAAGTTAGACCCCCACAAAACGAGACGTAACACGGTCTTCAAAAAATACGCCCCCATATATATACAGCACACACAGTCCGCACCTCTCAACTCTGGTTGTTAGTGCGCCCATGGCGAGAATAGGCCGGAGGAGCGTCCCAGCGCCGGCTTGGAGCAGTGGGAGCGATTGGATTGGATCCGGTTGCTTGACATCCTCCCGATACGCCTGATCGCCGCAATGGCCGCCTCCAGCCCGGCCACCAGGGTTCGAGCGGCATACACATGCCATTGTCGCCGACGCACAAAGCGCAAGCACGCACCAGCTGGGACAAGATAAAGTCAATAGTACGTTGTGCACTGCGTACTTGCGGTTGACCAGGACCATCACCGCGGTCAGGTGGTCGGTGAGCAACGAAGCTGGTGCGGTAACTGCGATCGTTTGACCGCACGTCCCAGTTCGGCCGCCTTGTGGATCAGATGTTCTTCCAGCCCGCCGGCGGGGTCGCAAGCCTCGGCTCGACACGCACTTGCTTCGAAAGCCAGCTGCCCACTTGCTGCGATACCTGGCTCACTGTCATGGTCGAAGAGGAAAACGCAGAGGGGAGTCGAGGCCCATCATGGACAGACTCGTACCGCCGGTCACCATACGGACTGCACTGGTGAACAGTTGGCTGGCCATGCTGTCTCTTCCCCTTTCTTTTCTCTTTCTCTTCCACTTTGCCTTTCCTCCTCGCTCTTATTCGCAGCTCGAACAGGTTGCAAGGTGGCCATCGGTGTCTCGGCCGGGACCGAAGCAGGCGGGCCCTCGAGCGGCAGAGCCCAGCACACGGCGCGGGCAGTGATGTGGACCGCGCCTGCGGTGGTGGCCAGGCACATGTCACGCACCCCATACAATCCGATGAAGGATTCGGCGGCGCCAGCCAGCTTGGATGGGCGAATCGGCAAGGAAGACGGCATGGTCGGGATTGGCGAGCTCGGCGGGATCGGCGGCTGGGGGGAGCAAAGGCACTGTGGCGGGACAAGTGTGTGAGTGTGAATGTGGTAGATGGTACAGTGGGGCGGGGAGGGGGAGTAGTGTCTTCCCCCTCGGTTGGCAGCCGTGGGGCTAACGAGTTGAGCGCCATTTGCAGCTCGCGGCGTAGATCGGCAAGCTCAGTATGCACGGTCCGGTCGGGCTCGCGGGAGGAACTACCCTGAGCACGGAGGGTTGTTGGTGCGAAGAGGTCTTGGGAGCCGTCGATTCCAACTTGTGCAACGCCTCCATCAACGTCGCTTGCAGTTCGGACCGTGCCGGTCACTAACCCCCTGGGCCGACTGCGGCGGTAACGCCGACAACATCAACTCTACACTCGACACGTACAGTGCCAAGCTGAGATCGGCGTCTTGCCGACGCTGTCGCTGTCGTTGTCGCTCCATCAGCTGGAAGCGGTAGTGGGCTTCGACATCGTCCCTTGTCCGTCGGCCTCATCGTAAGCTCTTGGTGCTCCGAGCGCGAAGCTCACTGGACCCGACCGTGGTGGCACTGTTGGTCGTTGTCGCTTGGCTTCCTAACGTGGTATACCGCCGTAGCAGCGACACCACCCCGCCCGCTGCACTGCCTGGGACCGGCGGAAGAGGTTTCGGAGGCGCCAACGTACACTGCCCGTCTGAGAAGACTGTTGCCGTAGGCCACTGTTGGCACCGTCATCCAGTCGTGGGCCTGCTGGCTCGACGTACCATAGTTGGCAGCGGTCGAGTTGAGCGGGGTGAGCGCGGCGCTGCTGGGCGCAAGCACGCCCGGGCAGAAATGGGGATGGTCGCGTCCGATTCATCCGATGCGATCGCTGGCTCTTCATCGCCCACCAAGTTCCACAGCAGCTCGGTCCGCGGCTCAGTGGGTGTGAGTAGCGAGGCAGGAGCAAGATGCGCACCGGGGCGGGCCATATTGTCTTCAACCAGGTGGACGCATCCATCGCTAAGCTCACCGCATGACTCAGCCGACGCAAGTCCAACAAGGGAAGCGGCGAAGAAGCGGGGGCCGGTCGCGCGTCGGGGTCGGAGGGAGCCATCTTCCGTCGTGCTGGCTTGGGAAACGCTGGTGATGCACGGGGACCAGGGAGGCCCGCGAAGATTGGCGACTGAGGGTGGAAGGTGGGTATCCTGTCGGGCGAAAAACGCGCAGGAGGTAGACTTGCACTGGTATTACCCAGCTGGTACAGCTCGGCGCGGCTGGACCAGTCGAGAGAGAAGAGGAACCGGGGTGGAAATCAGGGTGCATCAGGGGCTCGTCGTCCCAGTACGAGTCGTCCCCGGTCCCACCAGCATCGACTGGGTTCTGCGGACGGGAGATGGGCGTCTGTGTATGTTGTGGATATACACAGAATGCCGGACGTCAGTATAGTTTCGTACCAGAAGGGGCACAGAAAGAGGGTGAGAGAATGGTATATGTATAAACAGTGTTTATGGTGGGGAAATGGTAAGACAGAAAGATATGGGACTTACCATCGGCTCGTTGACCCGCGGATGCGGTAGGTAGATCCATGCTGCGCACACTTCCTGCTGGGGATCGATGAAGAGGGGAAGGGTCAAAGCGAGATGCCAATGGGGTGTGGAGGTAGACCGGCGGACCGAGGAGTGAACCGACGAAGACGGTTGGGATCCTTCCACCGGCGCCTGCTGTTTGTGCGCTGGCACGTGCTCGGACCACGTGGGCACGAGGGAGCGTAGCGCCCTACTCATTGACTTTCTCCCGCCCCAGGAGCTGGTGGTCAACTGCAGCACGAGAGGCACCAAGGGACGGCAAAGTAAAGGAGGCCTCCCTGTTACCAACTCGCCCTCTGCGATGAAGGTCCGCATTCGCTTCGGAATGCAATTCCATCCACTCGGACGCAGAACAAGGTGGACAAGGAACCGCGGCGACGCGAGTCACCTTTCGGGTAGTTCGCCCGGCCCTTGAGACTTGAACTATTGTAGCTTGGGCTGCCACCAGGGCCGTGCGACCCATGTGGTTGGCGAGGATGAGTGGAAGAGGCAGAGGCAGAGGCAGAGGCAGAGGCAGAGGCAGAGGCAGAGACAGAGACAGAGGCAGCGTGGTAGACCGACTGGAGTAGGAGCTGTGGTCGCTGGAAAAGGACGCTGGACGGGAGACAGCGCGGGTCGCCTGCCGCCGCGCCGACCGGCTGGCTGTGTCGGGTGGAGGGGGAGTGCGCCGTCGAGGGAGGGGGCAAGGAGCAAGGAGCGAGGAGGCGCTGGGGTAGCGCTGTTGGAGGCCGCCATGCGGTGCTTGAGCTTGAGGACTAGTGATGGGGGGAGAAACCGCAATGGGGGGTTGGAAGACGAGGAGCAGCGCACACGGCAGCTAAAAAAGCAGAGCCAGTGGCGACGGTGTATAACACCAACTGCAAGTGCTGTTAGGAACAAGCGATCGAGATGTGGGGCTGAATGTGAGAGAGGCGGGTGGGCGGGCGGGGTGGCTGCGTTATCTTTGTTTGAGCGATATCGCTTCCCCAATCCACAAGTTGCTGAGCCAACGCCCATCGGCCATCTCCAATCCTTTCAGGGGCGCTTGCTCTTCCAGCCGCAGTCATGTAAGTGCGTGGGCACATGAATGCAGCCTACATATATATGACCGCCTCACATCGATCATCTCTCTACGAGCGTGTCATCGTCTCTGCAAACGAGTACTCTCTGCGTTGTGGCCCAGATAAACTCTGTCCTTCTTCTCTTGGAAGCGTCTCGGGGATCCCCTCTGTGATCGATTGCTCTACGGGCCAAGGCCATCCAAGAAAATGGGCGGCCCTGTCCATACTGCGGCTATAAAAAGAGCCATACTCTCCAACAATCTGCTTCGTTGGCGCAGTTGGCTAGCGCGCAGGTCTCATACCGCTGTGTGTGAGTGGATCCTCCACGTCATCCTGAGGTCGCCAGTTCGAGCCTGGCACGAAGCATACCTTTTTGGTTTTGGTTTTGGTTTTGGTTTTGGTTGGTGACGTAAGCAAGCGTGGCGCGGCGGCCCAGACATCGCCAGGGAGGAGCAAAGGCAGGACGCCGCCGCCACCACCGCCTCCGTCTGCGCCACCAGCCGCCCCGCCGCTTCGTCTTCTGTCTCCCCTGCCCAGCATGGGTCTCAACTGGATGCTCCTCATCAGCCGCCAGGGCAAGGTGCGCCTCAGCAAGTGGTTCCAGACCATGAGCGCCAAGAGCAAGGCCAAGATCGTCAAGGACGTTACCCAGCTCGTCTTGGCCCGCCGCACGCGCATGTGCAACTTTCTCGAGTACAAGGACACCAAGGTCGTCTACCGCCGCTATGCCTCTCTCTTCTTTGTCTGCGGCATCGAGCAGGACGACAACGAACTGATCACCCTCGAGATCATCCACCGCTACGTCGAGGTTCTCGATCGCTACTTTGGCAACGTACGTCCTTCCCTTCTCGCCCCTCGTTGGGGCGGATCGACTGACACGGCGATTTATGCGGGACTCAGGTGTGCGAACTCGACTTGATCTTCAACTTCCAGAAGGCGTATGCGGTACGTGCTGTGCTTGCCGGCTGCCGGCTTGATGCGCCCTGCGCCTAGGCGTACACTGACCCTGTCCTCTGTCCTGCCCCCAGATCTTTGACGAACTGATCATTGCCGGCGAGATGCAAGAGTCAAGCAAGAAAAGCGTGCTGCGCGTCGTGTCCCAAAGCGATGCGGTGGAAGAGGCGGAGCAATCCGAAGCGGTACGTGCATTGGTGTCGGACCGCCCCGTTGGTCCTTCACGCCAACCAACTGACCATGTATCATTTATTTCCCTTCTCCAGAGTTTGGCACGACTCGGGTCGCGCTCAGGCTAAGAGGGAGCAGGATGGGATCTTCGTTGTTTCTATCTCCTTTTCTGGGCAGAATGGAGCCAGGTGTTCACCCCTATGCTGGACTTTCTCGGCCCGTTAAGGCCAAGCGGTGCGATGGGCTGTTGTGCACATGGTCGACATGGGTGCATTGGAACCTCCTCGGGATCCAGGGCCTGGATTGAGGCTCGTCATCGATCATCGATCATCTTTGCTTCTCTGTTCCACTATGAACGCGGGAACCAACGCGAGATACAAATTACCCAGCGGATCTTCCTTGGATGGGACAGGCGGACTTCTTTAGGATGTGTGTGAGGGGATGGGAGGGGGCGTAGCGGGAATCATAGGATGAACAATGGGAGTGGGGACGGGGGTTCGGAACATGACAAACAAGGTCCACCGCTGGCTAAGTGTGAGACCAAGGGGTGGAAGCGAGTGGTAGGGGGGGGGGGGTCACCACAGATGATAGGAACAGCAACCATGCCCAAGCACCTCATGATATCTGAAGAGACAACATGGGGTGCAATGGACCATAGCAATCGATTGGAGGAAATAAGGGACCGGACGATAAGGTGGAGAGAAGTGACGACTCAGGCAGTTGGGCCTGTGCTCTGGTTGAGGTTATCGAGGCGTTTGCGAATTGTATGAACATCTGGACGAGGTGAGGGTGAGGCAGGCAGTCAGGCAACGTTGTTCGTGCGTTAGGGGGGGGGGAGAGGACGTACACTTTTCGATAAACGCCGTCGTGGCCGGAGTCAAGGCCGTGTTACCTGGCTCCTCGGCCAAACTGGGCTCGAGCAAGGACAACAGCAGTCTCGGCCGCATCGTAGGCATCAATGCAACTCTGTGCATTCCATTCGGCCCGTCCGGTGCTGTTCTGCCGCGTCCGGTTCATCTCATCCGACGCGGCGGCCCGGGCAATGTCGACGGCCATGGTGAGGATTAGATCGTTGATGTTGCGCGTCGGATGCAGTTCGTCGCTCTCCCCCGTCTTGGAGCGAACGTACTCGACTCTCCAGCAGCGTTTGGAAACTGGTTTTGAGCGCAAAGGATACTACGACGGTGAGGTTAGCTTGCATCTCCAACAATTCCAGGCATATACGTACGGTCCATCAGATCGGGGCAGGGAGGGCGGGTCCACCCATTGGCTTGCCGCGCATCCAAAAACTCTCGGGTGGTCTGTAAGCCACGATCCAGCAGCGCAGCAGCACGGAGGTAGATGAGCAGGCATTCGGCCGCCAGCGCCTCCGAGTCGGCCGCCTGCTTGAGGGAGAGGCAGCAATTGAGATGGGTGCTACACCCAGCACGGCGGTCGAGGCAAAGGGCGTGGAGACGGAGTGGTTCCCGGTGTTCCAGCCTCATTGGCCGCACCAGGCACATCGTTGGGTACGACCGAGCCGGACGCTCCACTGAGCGACGAAGACGATCGTCCCCCTGAAGCAACGGCGACCGCAATGGGACCCCGCATCGGCCGCGACGGCGTCGAAAGCGAGCTGGGGTCGAGCGGCGAACCGGCGGCGCTTTCCGCATGGGACGCCGGTGGCGGCGCGCCAAATTGCTCGGTAAATCTCGAGTCGGCCAATTCGCTGAGCACATGCGCTTTGTGAAAGTAGTCCAGCATCAGGCCCAACATGTTGCGCTCGGCCGGGTCCGGCTCGCCCGCCATGCTGACCGCCGACGCCTCGCCGGCCAACGGCGGGGTGGCGCCCCCCAGCCAACTGTGCGTGCTCAGCCCGGGCGCGGCACCAGAGTAACTCTGACTGCGCCAGGTGCGACCGCGCATGATCGCTTGCGCGTTGCGCAAGGCCACTACGCTAGGAATGCCAAACAGACGGATGGAAGCTTGGCTCATGGCGCGGGTGAGCGAACTGCTCAACTCGGACGGCGGAGGCGGATAGGACGAAGGCGTAGGCGAGAAAGAAGGGCCCCGGACCATTTGCGTTTCCATCAGACTCGTTCCAAACGGCGACGTGCCCAGCATGCCGGGCCCACCACCCGAATCCAGCCGCCCACGCGGCGGCGTCCGCGGCGACGCCCAACGGCGGGTACGTCGCCCCGGTCGGAGCCGAGGCACCTGTAAAGGGAAGAGGGTGGGCCGCGAGCGGGCTGCTGATGGGATCGGGCTAAACCCACCACCGCCACCGGTAAGCGCCGGCGGGGCTTGGTGCAGCCTCGGGGAGTAACTGTGCCCGCTGCTTGAAAAGGAGGCCGAGGAACGATGTTGGAACGAGGCGGGACGCTGATGCGCGGGCAGCGCAAACGCCGGTCTCGGGATCGGCAAAGGCCGCGCTTGGGACGAAGTGCCGGTAGGGGTGCCGGGCAGGCCGGGCGTGCCGGGCGTGGAAGCGAGGTGGGGGACCCCCAAGGCCGGCGTCGCGGTAGCGCTGGTACTGGAGGACGAAGCTTTGCCCCCCATCAGCGCGCGTGCCGGTGGCGATCCTGCGCTGGACGTCGATTGTAACCACTGAGACGGCCGCCACGGGGCAGGGGGGATGTCGCGGGGTGTAGAGGGGGTGTGGGAGGGTGGGGCCTCAGGGAACGCGGGTTTGGCCGAGGCGAGGGCGGATGCCAGTCCGGATTTGGGCATCGATTTGCTCTCCCTTCGCGACCGATCGGGCAGCAGGGCAGGCTGCCCAAACGTGGTTGGACTGCCAACCGGAGAGGAGGACTGGCGGGCAGCGAGGTGAAGCGCGAGAAGGAGGGGCACGGATCTGGCTGAGACGACGGATGGGCGTTCGGCCCAACGCGGCCGCAGCGGCCGAGGCGGCGGCACTGGGCCGCCTGAGCCGAAGATGGGTAGGAAGCCGGAAACGCCACAGACGGGTTGAACCGTTCCGTCTCTTCTTCTGGCCAGACGTACGGGCATCGATCATAGCATACTCTCCATCCAACAAGCTCCCCGTGCCTCGCGACGATTGGCGTCCGGGCTCTCTTGCCCCGAGGCGGGGGCGGTTGGGCTGGCAGGCGAGGATGGCACGCCCGAGCTTTGCCCCGCGGGCCCAGGTTGGACCCAGTCAAGGTCGCGGAGGGAGTACCACTCGCGCCGGAGCCAGCCTTGTCTTGGCCAGGGCCAGTTCGGATGGACGCGAGTACTCGCCTTGTTGCTGGTCGGGAGCGGGGGGGCGGCTCGTCACGGGTGGACGAGAAAGGGAGGAGGGCGTGGTAGTTTGAAACCCGATCGTCGTCCTGCGTGCAGGCAGGAACGGGGCCGGGTGGATGAGAGACCCCCTGCGCTGGGCAAAGCTGGGCGCAAAGGGCAGCTTGACGAACGCAGGAGGTGGCGTGCCAAGCACGCCGGATGATCCCATGGGTCGCAGTCGTGGGGGCACCGTGTCCTCCCTCACCGGCATCGAGTGGGCCTCAGGGCCCCGCTGGGTTATCGGATCCCGAGTCTTGGCCCCCGGGATCGGAACGGCATCTGCGCGCGTGGGGGAGTACACAGTGCTCGGCCGAGGAGGATAGGCCGACGGGGTGGTTCGGCGACCGAGGGAGCAGGCGAAGCCTGGGGATGTGTCTGGAGATGGTTGGGCAGTGACAGTGGATGCCAAGTAATGGGAGTCGGGGAGGATGCGGAAGCAGAGAGGCCGATGGCGGCATCGCCATCGGTTCCAAGGCAAGTGGATCAGATGGAGGCGGGGGGTGGGAAGCCAGTGGCGGGGGAGATGCAGGAACGAAGGCTGCGAGGGAGGCGCCGGGATGGGCCGGCCGAGGGCGCGTGCCAGCTCGGGCCCCGAGCCCGAGGCGACAACCGGCGAGCGGAAGAGCTCATCAAATCCAGCGCGGGTCACCGAGTGGCGCTTGAGGAGGGCACGGATGATCTGCTTGATGTCGGCGGGAACCTCGGCCGGTCTCTCAGTCGGAGGCAAGCCCTCCTCGGCTCGACGAATGTTTTCGCGGGTCCAGCTTCCCTCGGACCGTTCGTCGGGGAAACGGATGCGATCGTCGTTCTTCTCATCCTTCGCAGCAGCTCCATGTGATTCGCCGCGCGAAAGGGGGGCTTTCCCGAAGCCATCTCGTACGTCACAGCCCCTACCGACCACAAATCGGCCTTGGCGTCGTATTTTCGTGGCGCAAGATCTCAGGAGCCATGTAGAGTGGGCTTCCACACAGCGTTTCGGCCAACGACGCGGCTGGCAGATGCCGCGCAAACCCAAAATCAGCCACCTTGATTTGGGGGATGCCCAGCGGATGGCCCGAGGCGAGAAAGGTGGGTTCGGCAGGTTGGAGCAGCAGGTTCTGAGGTTGATGTCGCGGTGGACAATGTGTTTGTTCCACATAAATTCGAGGGCACTGCAGAGCTGGTAAGGAAGCTGCGGACCACCCATGGTTCAACCCCCCCCTGGATGCGGGAAGTGGCGCACATCGGCCAGCGCATCGATGGCCCTCTCGTCATGGGCAGGACATGAGAGCACTGTTGGCCATGACTGAGGCGCCGAGGTCCCGGTCGCTAAACACGGGGTCGGACCGGGTGCGAGGGCAGCGGCGATGACGGCAATTGGCCATGGGACTTGATGTACATGCTCAGATCGCCCCATGGACAAAAGGGCATGATGAGTATATGTGATCGCATTCTTGATGCAAGTCAAGAGCTCGACCACGTTGGGGTGGGAAATGCTCTGGAGGATGCTGATCTCGCCCTCGAGGTTGGTTACCAGTTTTTCAGTGAGGATGGCGCGAGAGACCACCTTGACGCGACGGCGCGGCGGGGTGGGCGGGTGTCGTAGCCCTTGCGGACAACAGCAAAGCTGCCTTGCCGATCTCGGTGGCGAGGATGTAGTCGCCGACTTGCCGGACTCGTGGCGGGAGCAGGCTGGGCGCAGGGATCGAGCCCAGACGGGGGGTGGTGCGGGCAGGCGGGGGAGGGGGGCGCAGGGGAGGTGAGTGGGCGAGGAGAAGCGCAGAAGGCAGAGCGGACGTGAGAGACGGACAAAGCTGGATTGGCGGTGGCGGTGGCGATGGCGTGGCGGTGGCGGTGCGGTGGCGGTGCGGTGGCGGTGGCGTGGGCGCGGGGCGTGGCGCTGGCGTTGGCGTTGGCGTGGCCCTGTGCGCTTGAAGGCAGGTGTGGCTGTTAATTGTCGGTTGTCGATAGGCGCGCGCCACCCCCCACTGCCCCGCTATCTACGCAGCCTTCAATGTTCAAGCTGCAGCCCGTTCTGACGACTGCGGCGACTCATCATTCCTAATCCCCACCCCCCTGCCCAGCCCCCCGCCGACTGGTACTGGCCCCCAGCGGTCGCGATCAGTGTTATCACTTTCGCCATCGCGCCACCGCCATCGCCATCGCCATCGCCATCGCCATCGCCTGCCATACCCTTGCCCCCGCCATCGTAGATAGCGCACAGCTGAGCGTTCCATTCGACCATCACCCGTTCTTTTCCATGTCACAGAGGTCGCGCGTGTGATTGCCCAGCATGTTGTGCGGACTCTCGAAATTATAGTCCTGGCCTCACACAGTCATAGTAGCTCTCCCACATCGCGCTTCATCGACCATCCATCTCATCCCTCTTTGTGGTTTGTCTGTGGGCATCCTAAACCATTTCGTTCCCCCACCGGAGAGTGACATCGCCAGCCATCGCATCCTTTCCCCATGTCCCTAGGCCCCAACCCCTCGACCCTCCTTCACCCACCGCAACCGGGGCGCCCGGTCCCATCGCATCCACAGCACCCTTGCCACAGGCCAAACACAACATCTCCGACCAGCGCGGTGCCTTTCCTCATCGACCCTCATCCTACTACTTCGTCTAGGCCAGTGTTTATACCGCGACCACGACCGATTATGCTTTGGAACGTACTATTCCGACAGCCTCGCGTCCACTGCCCCGGTTTGCCACCGATTGGGTAGGTGGCCGGCTGACTGCTTTGAACGATCGAGGGGAGGGTAAATTAGCCTCATCGCCCGATGGAACAGGGAGGTCTCTGGGACTGAGTACTGAGTACATGTACACGTGGGAGTTCAGGTCACCGCCCGGTCACCTCGCCGGGCGGGGGATGAGAAGAGCGTGAGAGGGTGTGGCCTGGCTTAACGTACCAACAAAGCCAAGCGGTGGTCCCCTGTGCGAGATGACATGGATCACAATGCGAGACGGCTGAGGCTCAGCCTGAGCGCTCAAAGTACCCGCACCACGCGCAACGGGACGCTGGTTGGAAGCCAAGAGCGAGCGATAGAAGTGGCAGCGACGGGGGGGGGCAACGAAATAATCCCCGGACGTGCGAGCTGATGTAATGTCCCGCGTGACGCATGACTCACAAAGAGCGTGTGATGGAGAAGCGGCAGCGACGGCGACGGCGACCGAGATATCAAGATGAGCTCATCGCTTATCCAGCTGCCGATCGCTACCGGGCGCATCGGCCTGTGCGACTGAATAAATAACCCACTTCTTCCACCCTCTTCCTTACACTATCCCCTTTCACCCCCCCATCTCTTCCCCCTCGCATTGCTATCTCTCCCCCCAGTGTCATTTCTCCACCATGCAACCGTCCTCGTTCGACCTCCTCGCTCATGGATGGCATCCTGAACAAGACCCAAACCGACGACCTGTACTACCGCCTGTTCCGTCAAGTGCAAGCCGCCCATCCTGGAGCCGAGGTGGTCACTACGCTGGACAATAGTGTGGTTCCGTTTTGTGTCATCGGACTGGTCAAGGAGAGGAGGGAAGGACACTCACGCCGTTTGGTGACGCCTGGAATCTCGCGCAAAGCAAAGAAGACGATGAAGAAAGGACGGATAGGTGTACCTCTTCCGCAGCTCGATCCTTCCGTACGGGCACACTTAGCTTTACCTTTTCTGAGACCAAGCTGCTTGTGTACCATGTCACTGTGATGGTGATCACTAACTGGGGACCCAATGATTATGTCCTGGAGGCCATCGTCGACCTCGACTCGGGCAACGTAGGGTCCCGCTCCAATTGCTTGACGCCATGACCACGCGGAAAATGCCCCCGGCCCCTTCGTGTGGGTGTATGACAACTGCATGTGGCGCAAGTCCGGGAGTATGTATGAGAAACTTCATCATTCACCCCAGGATACCTTGACGCTCAAGGAAGATGTACGACTTTGGCTCGAACGCGACACACAGACGTTTTCCAAAGTGAAGAGATGTACAAGACGCTTGGCGCACCCTGGCGGCGCGGTCTTCTTCTCTGCGGCCCGCCCGGGAACGGAAAGACGAGTACGATCCGCTCCGGCTTCGCAACCTGAAAGGGAAGCAACAGGTTCTGATGGTTAAGGGGGCGAACCGTTCTTGCGATTTGCCGCGAATTTTTGCCAAAGCACGCAAAGTGGCCCCTTGCGTGTTGGTGATGGAGGACCTGGATTCGCTGGTCAAGCACACCCGTCTCTCGGTCCTGCTTAACGAGCTGGATGGAATCACCCCAAACCACGGCCTTCTGATTATTGCGTCGACCAACCATCCAGATCGGTTGGATCCTGCTTTGCTCTCGCGCCCTTCGCGTTTCGACACCAAGTACGAATTTGGCCTCCCAGACGAACAGTTGCGCCACACCTACCTCCTGCTGGCTGCAAGACAAGTATGCCAATTCTCTTGTGCTCGAGGGGGAGTATGATTCGATTCGGCCGTGGCGGGCAGTTGGCCAAGGAAACGGATCAGTTCAGCTTCAGTTTGTTGAAGGAACTCTTCATTTCCTTTGCTCTCGTACGTGTTTCCGGGGCATGGGGCGACCCTCAAGCTCCCGTGCCGTCGACCGCCTCTTTCAACGAGCACGCGACTTGGCCCCATCCTTCGTGGAGGAATATGAGAGCCGAAGAACTCTTGCAGTGATTCGGAGTCGGATGAAGACGATGAAGAGTAGGACTAGTAAAGAGTACACACTTTTGGTCGTGCCATTGCAACCGCTAATGCTTCATGCGTCATGTGGTTCTAACTGATGGTCAATTGCAGAGCCTTCGCATACCCCCTCTTATCATATGGACCTGGTGTCCACTTACTCTTCCCAATTGCATTAGTATCAACAGTGGCTCCGCCCTTCAAACTTCATAGCGACTTGGCCACCAGTTTCGTCCCAAATGCAAATTTTCTGTGTATAGAAGACTCGAGAATATAACGGTAGAACCTATCGTGCGGATGGTCGAGCGCATGACAGCGACAGGCGGGGAGAACGACGCGGAACTGGGCGACTTGATCCACGTCGCCATGCTGGACTTTACCAACGCCTTTACCACTGTGCGCCGTCGCACACTCGCCAAGGCGCTCCATACCTTCGTCCCCCATCTCCTTTCGTTGGGCCGATGGATCTGCCAGCAGTCACCTCTCCCCGGCCAAGCTTCTCCAACATCCGCGCTGTGCAGCGACCCATGCACCTTTTCCTCGCACCTAAGGCTTAGGCAGGACCAGGGGCATGCCCACCGCCGCCGTGTCAGTCGAGAAGTACAAGCGGGCCCCCGGCAAGGCCTTTGTCACATGGTAGCCGCCCAAAGCAGCTTGGAAACCGGGGACGAGAAGGGGACCGCCACCGCCATCGTCACCGTATCGCAGGCGCGAGGCAGGCAGCAGGCAAGCAGGCCGCAGGCGGCTGGAGCAGCGCACATCAATCACCCACCGCCCCTGCAAACTGGTTTCAAATGTATAATTTCCTTCAGCAGCAGCATCACGCGTCACTGATGCGTAACCCTACCTGACGAACCGGGGAGTCCGTTGCAGTGCTGCGCTGCGTTCACCGGTCGCGCAGTCACCGGTCACCAGCCACTAGTCACCAGTCACTGGCCAGCGGAGGCAGGTGGTGCCGGCGATGGCAGCACAAGCCCACTGTGCGTGGCTGTCCAACCCGGCGCGCGGCCACCCTGGCTGAGGTAAGCACCAGGGCTGGCCCTGCCAACCTGGCACCTCCCATTCTGTCTTGAGGAGTCCAGAGCAGGCGCCCGCCGCGTCGTCGCCGTTGCCACCACCGCCCTGATACCCACCTCCACTGCTGCCACCCCCCGCCTTCACTCCCCACCACCGACATCCCATCTCCCACCATGTCTGCTCCCACTTCGTCTGCCGCGGGCACCAGCCCCCAGAAGCCCTTCCAGACCAAACTTGTCCTCCTGGGCGAGGCGGCTGTCGGAGTCTTCCGTTGTCCTCCGCTTCGTATCCGACGACTTTCAGGAGAACAAGGAGCCGACGATTGGCGCTGCCTTCTTGACGGTACGTTCTCCTCATCTTCACCCCGGCGTGTGCAAAGGCGATTGCGATGCAGGCGTGGTGTGCGCGCAGATCTGTGCTGACTTGTTTGCCCGTGCCTGTGCTGGTTGCTATGGACCTGGTAGCAAAAGTGCCGTCTGGAGGACAAGATTATCAAGTTTGAGATCTGGGACACGGCTGGCCAGGAGCGGTTCCACTCGCTGGCGCCCATGTACTACCGCAATGCTCAGGCAAGCATTGTGGTGATGATGTGCTCAAGGCCAACTCGTACGACAAGGCCAAGTCTTGGGTCAAGGAGCTGCAGCGCCAAGCGAATGCGAACATCATCATTGCCCTGGTGGGCAACAAGATTGACCTTCTCACCCCTGAGGAGGGAGGTGCGGCGAGCGAGCCTGCCGAGGCCGAAGACGGGGCTGACGAGCATGAGGCCGAGGAGACGCCGGTGGTCAAGCGTGCCATTCCGCGGGAGGAGGCCGAAGCGTATGCCAAGGAAGCCGGCCTGCTCTTCTTTGAGACGTCGGCCAAGACGGGAGCTGGGGTGGAAGAGGTGTTTACGGAGATTGCCAAGAAGATCCCGATGGATGAGATCTTGGCCCAGCGCGCGCGCCAGAACACGGCGTCTGGCCAGGCGGGCCAGCAAAGGGGAACCGAGTGGACCTCAACTCGGCCCAGACCCGGTCGGAAGGATGCAACTGCTAAGCTTTCCCCCTCTCCTCGCCTCGCCTCCCCCCCTCCGCCCCCTCACCTTCCGTCTTTGCTCTTGGTCTCGTTCTTCCTTGCTCTTCGTTCGCCACGTTGCGGCATGGACTTTATCTCTTCTCCGCCCCCGTGCCCACGAGGTGGATGGATGGTGGGTCACGCTGGCTGTGGCCTGTGTTTGTGCTTGTGCTTGAACCTGTCTCGTTTCTCCCCTGATTGGCTCGCCACGCACCCGACTGCATCCCATCTCCTTTCCCCTCCCCCGCACCCTGGTGGCGAGCCGAGTCACTCGATCAACTTGGGCAGGATGGCGTGGCAGTCGTCCTCTCTTTCCTCTCGCGCTTGCCTCTGTTTCTGACGGGGGTGGCCTTTTCCCTCTCCTCTCCTCTCCTCTCCCATGCGCCCTACCCCTCCCCTTGTCCAATACTTGATCTTTGCATCATTTCCCTGATTCGTGCCATGGGGGGTAGCCTAGACATAAACTCTCGCCCTTGGTGGAAGACGGTGGGGCCGGCGGAGAGCAAGTGGGGATGGTCAGATGCTTGGTGGCTGATGCGCTGATGGCTGGCGAACGATGACGATGACATGGAACACTTCACATGCGCCCTGAGGGGCCTGAGGCCTGAGGCGCAGCTGTCAGATGTCAGATCTCAGATGTCGCTGCTGCCTGCTGGGCTGCGGTGGCGGGGGGCACTAGCTCTAGCACGGGTGGTGCTATGTTTACGCCCTGGTGGGCTCTGCGGCCCAGAGCAAGTTGCCCGAGTAAGCACTGGCCCTGTGCGCCTCCCCTCCGAGTTGCTGGTGCCCCAGGCCCCGGTCCCATTCAATACTCATTGACTGATGGCATCACACGTCACGTCACGAGGGGGCCCCAGCAGGCCCCAGCAGACCCTAGTCGGCCATAGCGACCGCGATGCAACGATTGGGCCACACTGGCGTGGTGGGGTGGGGCCGGCCGGCGGGGCGCCAGCAGGGCGCTATCGGGGCGGCAGGGCAGCCAGGGCGGGCGCACGGCGGCACACACGCAAGTCTGCTTGTCGAGATCAGCTGGATGCGAGTCGTGCGGCCGTGCGGGACAGGCCAGCTGCCAGGGCAGGCACAGCCAGGCACCGCCCCAGCCGGCTTCGCTATCCGATCGACCGGCGAGCCACGATGCTCCGTCCAGATCCCAGAGCAGCCGGCACTCAGCCGCCCCGGCGCAGCGCCAGCCTCCCCGCCCATCTGCCCACGCCGTGCCCGCCAGTGCCCCCGCGTTGTCTGCAGGGCCCCATCCGCTATACTCGCCCTGCTGCTACGCCAGCTGCTCCAACTCCAGCACCACGCCCACGCCCCAGCCTCCCCAGCCGCCCGTCCGCCCCGCATCCAGCGCTCTGCCACCGCCACCGCCACCGCTTCCTCCACCCCCCCCCACCATGCTTGCCGCCATGAAGCGCAGTCTGCACCCCACCACCGCTGCCCCCCCCCTCCCCCCCGCCCGCCTCCTCCACCGCCGGCCGCACCCACCAGCGCACCGACGTCATCGATGCCCTCGACGGCTCCACCTCCACCGGCCGCATGCACCACGACTCGCCATACGATGCCCTGACCCCCCACCGCAACCGTGGCACCGCCTCTGCTCCGCCAGTCCGCGCCTTTTCCGCCACCGGCACCGCCGCCGACAGCACCTATACCCTCGGCAGCTCCTCTGGCATCCCCACCCCCGGGCTGAACGAGGGCCCTGTGGCCGGCCTCGGCGCGTCCAGCCACGGCATGTCCCATGTCCCCGGCTCCACTGCGTTTGCCCGTGCGTCGGCTGCGAACCGGACCCACGCCAGCAAACCCTCCAATGATCTGGGGGGGTCAACCCGAGCCGTGGCAAGACTTTGCCACCCCCGAGGGCGAGCAGTATGCCGCGCCTACCCGTCGTGCGCATGGCGTCTATGGCGCCCAGCTGGATGGCGCCACCGCCTCCGCCGCTTCGTCCGAGTGGGACATGGAAGCGATTCTGCGCGGCGGCCGTCGTGCCTCGCCAACCGGATCGTTGAATGCCGAGCCCGAGAGCCAAGTGGCCAGTGCTAGTCCCTTGCCCGAACGCGACTGGTCCCGCGTGGGCTCGCACGCCAAGAGCGCTTCCCATCACGAACGGCGCAAGACGCGTCGGTTTACCCTGCATTCGGGCAAACGCAGTGCTCCCCCCGAGGAAACCGTCAGTACCAGTCCTACTTCCCCGTCCACCCTGCCCCGCACCACCAGTGCCATTACCACCACCCGATCCCCCGTCTTGGCCGCCTCTTCTACCGACAGCCCACCGCTTCTGTTCCAAGGCGGTAGTCAACGCGGGGACGCGCCGCCACCCATTCTGCGTGTCCAGGCGCGCAGCCAGTCCATCCCTCCCTCGGTTCCGGTCTGCCTAGCCCCCGCCCAAAGCAGGGGGGAGCGCCCCGATTCCGACACGGCGGGCGAGCATGTGGTCCAAGTTGACCAAGCGGATGAATTAAGCACCTGCTCTCCCCGCGTCCCCGCGCCTACCTCCTTACCTCTCTGTCTTCGTCTACACGTTGTTCCTCCTTCTGTGTCCTTGGTGCGAACGCTGCTACGGTCACTGTCTTTCTTCTTGTCTCACTCTCGCTCCATTTTCCCCGTGAAGCTGTACGACGCTCGGCGTGCTTCGGTTTCTCTCATGTTGATGTCTCTCCTTGTACTTTCTGGCTCCTTTTCTCATCCCTTACTGTTTCCCGTCGCTACTCCCTTTGGCCCGTCCTCCTCCCCTGCGCGCGCGCCTCTACGGTCCCACCGGTTGGCCCCCCTCTTTGTCCCCTCGTGGATGCGATGCGTTTTGGGTGTGGTTCTCATCGCTGCAACCAAGTAGGACTGGAGATCCTCTTGTGTGTTGTTTGTTTGTTCTTTGTTCTCTGGCTTCTGTCTCCAATCCACCATGTGCATGAATCACGCGTATCCTTCACTCCTCGCGCCTGGTATGGCGCCACCTTGGGGACGTTGGGGGGGCGAGACTGGTTGCCGTTGAACTTTTGACGTTGGGACGTTTGACGCTTTTGGACTTTGAGTTCTCGGCTCCGCGTTAGCTCACTACTCACTACTCTCTACTCTCTACTCTACTCTCTACTCGCTCTACTCAGTACTCCGCGCGCTCAGCTGGAACGCCCATGACTCGTTCCCTGTTGTTTTGGGGCCATGGTTAGGTTGCCCTCGTGTGGCCTGAGGCCAGGTAGATTCTCTCGTGTTGAGTGCGCCAAGCGCACCGTTCGGTATGAGATGCGATCGATGGTCGATGGGCATCACTAATCATTGCAACCCCTCCTGTCCGCTGGTTACTGTTACAGGCGATGCGGCGCGGAGGAACGCCGAGCCATATCCACCCGCGTTGAAGCTTGAACCGCGGCAGAGCGAGCGAGTACCGAGTGTTAACTGAGGACCGAGCCGAGTGCCTGTGAACAATAGAAAGGAGAGGCTGTGGATCCAGGAATTAGCAGTTAGCGCAGTTAGCCCTTTGAGCCTGGAGAACCAAGTTGCTACTGTTCCTAGTACTAAGGAGCTACCGCGTTCCCGTTCCTGGACCCTGTAGACGAAGCTCGAAGTCGTGCAGTGTACCGTCGCGTGCTGTTCCCGCCGTTTGTGTGGTTGAACGTGTTGAGTTCAACGTTCCCCCGCGTTGCAACGTCCGATGTGGAGGTGTACCTGCCCGACGGGAAACCCGGGCCCGCCGGGCCCGAGTTTCAAGCCTTTCAGCCCGGGCGGGAAAAGAGATGGGGGGATGGGCTCAATGTGTTGAGCTCAACGCGTCGTGCGGACGAGAAGCGTCCGGTGTAACGGTAACGCGTCACGCGTCAGTCTAACAATAGGCACCCCTACTGCCTGAGCCTGACCGGCTGACCGCTCGTGTGACCGTTTTCCAGACCGGCCCTCGGAGGCCTTTGGTCGGACAGGCGAGGAGACCACTGAGTGACTAATGATTAATGATTAATGGGTATCGATTGAAAGGCCTAGCGCGTAGGGGTTCATCAAGTTCAACACAGTAAGCTAGTCCTAGTCACCACAGTTTTCGTGTGGCCCCGTGCTGCATACCATCCAAGTTCCACGTTACGCGCGCGTTACTTCAAGTACTAAGTGCCGAAGACACCCCGTCACGCCAAAGAGAGCGCCTGAGCCTGATTCTTGCGCACAGATGAAAGCGACGGCAGGATGTGCGGCCGCTGCCGGGGTGCCCACAGCCCACAGTCCATCCCCCAGAGCTCAGCCGAGTGCTCACGCGCTCGCCCAGGAAAGGCAAGACCTCTTTCTTAGCAGGCGGATCTCACATCTCACTGGCACCTCTATAGCCGAAGAGATCTGAGACCCACCAGGCACAGCAGGGCACAGCACAGGCAGAGCTGGCACGGGGGGAGTGCGGCTGCACTCTGACGCAATGCGGGGAAGACAAGCCTGTCTGTCCTGCCAAGCGTGGGGGCAGGCGATGGGCGATAGCAGGCAGGGGCCCAGTGTCGGATCGGCCCATGATGCATGATGATCGGCACGGGCGTGAGCGGGAAAACAGCAACCCCATTTCCTAGCCACTAGCCAGCGCTCACCCGCGCAGCATCCTCCACACTCGCCTCGTGCGGTCCGGCCGGAACGCTCCACCCGCTCGGCATGGGCGCTGGGGCAGTGTGCGGCGCCTGGCCTCTCGCTCGCTTGCCCTGCGCTGGCGCTTGGGCAGCGCATCCCGCATACCACACGCCAGTCCCGCTCCACGACCGGAGGCACCCCGGTGAAATGCAAAGTGTACTGCGCAAACCACACAATCATACCCGTCCAGAGCCACAGCAGCCAGAAGGAGCAGTATCCTTTTCCCGCCTCTCCTCCCCACCACCACTCCTGCTCGGATCCTTCACGAGCTCGGGCCCCTCTCTCGCCTTCGTTATTTTTCTCTTCTTCACCGGCCCTCGACTCGCATCCTACCTCCCCATCCTTCTCTCGCCCCTCTCTACCTTCTTTTACGCCCGCCACGACGTACCATGGGGGCATACAAGGATGTTTCTCACTGCCACGCTATCGATTCCACCCCGGGCTCGATTTGCCAGCTACAGCATGCACCGTACAAGTACATTCCCACCCTTTGGGTCGGCGCCCTCTTCAGCGCACTCTTTTCCTTCCTCCTCGTCATCCACCTTGCTTTGCCCTCTGGCCGCATCGCTTCCGCCGCGGCGGGTTTATGCTCTTGGCCGTCGTGTGCACGCTAGGCGAACTGGTGGGCTGGGTGGCGCGGACCATCAGCCACTACCACTTTTTCCAGGCCAATCCGTACATTGCCCAGCTGGTCACGCTCATCATTGCCCCCATCTTCATTAGTGCGGCCAACTATGTGGTGTTGGAGCGCATCATGTGCAGCGTTGGCACCGAGCTGGCCCGGTGCAGCACCAAAGTGTACATTGCCTTCTTCGTCACGGGCGATGTCATCTCGCTCATTGTCCAAGCTGCGGGAGGAGCGATGAGTGCCACGGCCTCCACCAAAGTAGGTGTCCACCACGGTTCCAACATTGCCCTGGCCGGGGTTATCATCCAGGTGCTCATCACCGGCCCGTTCCTTATCTTCCTCACGGACTTTATGATCCGTCACTACCGTCTCTACCGGCGGAATCGTGCACAAGGTCGTGAGGAAACACGATGGTCAACAGGCCTGGTCGGCTGGCAGCGGCCAACTTGACTTCTTCCATCTTTATCTTGATCCGCTGCATCTACCGTTGCGTCGAAATGAAAGAAGGCTGGACCGGCTACCTTTCGACCCACGAAATGTGGTTCCCCATCTTTGATGCCACCATGATCTTTATTGCGCTTTCCGTCTTTGTCTTTGCCCACCCTTCCTTCCTCCTGCCCCCGCCGGAGCTAATGTGGGAAAAGAGCCACGGCGCAGCTAAGAAGACCAACGAACGGGGCTTGTCCGCCCTGTTCAAGTGGAACGCAAGGCCCCCTCCACCGCGCAACCCCCACAAAAAACGCGGGTTTTACGACGTATTCCAGGACTACCAATCAAGCTCGCGTCCCACTTCGCAGGCCGAGATGGAAGTCATTTCGGATTTCACCCCGAATGGGTCCCGGTAGGGAGTATGTTTGGCAAGGAGAAAGACTCGGCCGCCTATTCGACCGATTCCGTTGTGCCCATGCCCATGCCCATGTCCATGCCCCAGAGCACCGAATGGGCCATGTCGGACCAGCAGGGCTCCCGTGCGGCCTTGGTCCAGCCTTCGGCCACCAGCGCCTCGGCTTATCCCGGTCCCATCCCGATGCAACCCGCGCCACGAAGCGAGGATCTGGACCGTACCCATGCCCTGCCCAGGCGCATGTGAGCCCTCGCTGAGCACAGTACCGCTGGCGGTTGCTGCTCGGGTACTCGGCTGGCACACGTTCTGTGCTTCGCGGTCCCTTCTGTCTATGTACACTACCGTATAATCCACCTCTCTCTTGCGTTGTGGGCCCTTTCTCCTTCGAAAGGAGCTTCCTCTGTCGCCTTTTACAGTCCCATTCGCCCATTCCTCTTTCCCCTTTTCCTTGTGCGCCTGTTGCCAGCGGCTTGTCGGGCATCACACGCATCCATTCTTCCACTCCCCCTCTTGCCCTGACTGGACTCGGGCGCGGCGGGGGATCCACGCTCCCTTGTTGGACGTTTGCTCGGGCCGAGCGCAACCGCCGGGCTTTGGCGTGCAGGCGCGCCACCTCTCGTACCGTCTTGTCGGCCCACACGTCTCAGCAGGGTCGGTGCGAGATTATATCGGTTAGAGCTGGTCCGAATCATTCCATTCATTCCATTCCATTCCATTCCATTCCATTCCAATCCTCATCTTAATCATCTTTCTCTCCCTAAACATCCTTGTGCACCGACCATCCGTCTGGGTAGCGGATGAGGTCAGTTGCTCTTAATGGCATGTGGCCATGGACACCTTGCGTCTTGCACCATCCATCCATCACATACATACTCTGAATCTGACTGTCAAGTAGTTTATCACGCAGGCACCGCGCATGGGGTGGGCCCAGCGCCGAACCCTACTGGGCTGCCCACACTAGGGTTGCCGCCTGCCCGCTGGCCTGCGCACTGATGGTGATGTTGGACGTTGGACACAGCTGAAAGTTGAAACTGGAGTAGCTAGCGCGTACGAGTGACATGGACAGATGACAGGGGAGCGGGCCCCGCCAGCAGCCAGCCCAGCCAGCACAGGCCAGCCCCCTCACCCACCCGCCGGCCCAGCAGGCGCCCGTGCTCGCTTGCTCCGCAGCGCCCTCGGCTGCCCGCCTTGCTGCCCACCTCTCCCGACCGCTCCCCCATGGGTTTGCTACGCAAGCTGCGCCGCCCGCGCCCGGCTCCCTCCGCCCCGTCCGCCCCGTCCGCCCCCCGCCCCGTCGGGCCCCACCCGCACCCGCCCCACCAGCTTGCACTCCGCCCTGCGCTCCAGCAAGCCCTCCCTCGCCCGCTCGCCCCCCACATCCCCTCCTGCCCCTGCTCCTGCTCCTGCCCCTGCTCCTGTCACTCAACCTGCCCCCTCTTCCACCTCAGCCTCCGCCTCAGCCGCAGCCTCCGCCTCAGCCGCAGCCACTGCCACTGCCACACTGCCACTGCCACTGCCACCCTCCCTCCGCCCACCGCCCCAGCCAAGTCGCCGTCCCCGCCCAGCAGCCCCGGGTCGCCTCCCACCTCGACTGAAGCATGGCGCAGCACCGAGGACCTAGAGGCTGCCCGCCGGGGAGCACCGCACCCGTCGCCGAGCCTGCTGCCCATTCTTCCACTGCCGCACCAAATGCATCGCCACCGGCCTCGCCGACACTCCCACCTTCGTCTGCCGCCCAGCCTAGTCCCGCTGGCCTCCCGCACGACGAGGCCACGGGGAGAGACAAGCCTCCTGCGTCTCCGTCGCTGTCATCGCCCGGCGCCAGCAGCGCTTTCTTACCTGGCATGCGCAGTACCCACTCGTTGGCCCCGCCGCCGGCCCTGCATGGCACAGCCACCCCTTCCAGCGGGGCTACGAGCAGCACCTTGCCCACCTTGCTCTCTCGCCTGCCCAAGCCAGCACCACCGCCTCGTCGCATGACTTGGCTCCGCTCGGCGACTGGCTCGACTTTGGTCCGAGCCCACCCGACCTGGCCAACTCGCTCGTTGTCCCCTCGGGCGCACAGGGCAGGCGCGCCGCTCCCCCGACCCGCCTCGCTGCCCCGTCCTTGCCCCGCACCAGCGCTTCGACACGAACAGGAACGACAACAGGCTTGGCACCTAAAAAGTCGCCGCGTGTGGACCGCACCGCTCCCCAGCTGGACCAGATCCCCACCGTCGAAGCCATTTCCCCGACGACCTGCTTCGCGCGTGGCAGAGTTGAGCCTCACCTGGGCTCACCTTGCGCCCTCGGCTGAACCAGCATCCCGTGCCGCCCGTAGCGCCCCGGAGGGGGCAGAGCGAAATGTAGTGAGCATGTATACAGCGCTTTGTGGGTGGGTGAGGCGTGAGGGGGAGGCGGCCCAGTTCATAGCCCGGCAGGGGGGGGGGGCGGTGCAGTACACAGAGAGCGGGGGCAGGCACAGGCACGCCTGTGGGGCAATTGTGGTGCTACCGGAAGGATGGAGGCGAATGGGGAGGACGGAGGAAGATGGCTACCGTGGCTTGCACCCTCGTTCCCGGCCGACAGAGGCTCCGACTACCTGCCCATCTGTCCGAGACCCACAACAGTCCCTGTATCCCCCCTCTACCGCCTTTTCCCACCTGTATAACGTAGCAATTGCAGAGCCACACTGCTTGGCGTAAGTAGGCGTTGATCCTCCCCCCCTCCCCCCCCCCAACTTCCTTTAGAGATCAGTGCTAGCTCACAAGTTGGCATTCACCCTTGCATCCATGGCTTTTCTCCCTCGCCCCCATCCTTCCTGTTGTCATCTACGATAAAACGTTGGCTAGTGGACTACACGACGATGGAGGCGTGGGCGCCAACAGGTTAGACTTTGTGCGCATCGGGAACCCCGAGCTTGTACACCACTGCCGTACCGGCCGCGCCGTCGAGGTAGGTAAAGTTGGCCATCGGCGGCTGGGAAGCGCCCAGCGCATTCAACACGTCCTGCGCCACCAAACCTCCTAACACGGCGGCCGTCGGCGCAAAGTCAGCTTGGTCCCAGGCGGCGAGAAAGCGCGGGAGAAATCCGTCCCATTCGGCGTCAGAGAGGAGAGAGAGGGGATCGACATGGCGCGAGGAAGCTTGGGCAAAGACAGCTTGCTTGAGCTCGGGGGCCGACGCCGTGGGCTGATCCCAATACGCTGTTCAGAGGGGGGTTAGTCAACTGCTCCATGGAGCCTTGGCGCAGGAACGGACGTACCGAGCAAGGCGAAGAAGCCTGGGTCAAGTTGAGTCGCTTGAGTTTTTTGGCAGGCAGATTAAATTGGGTCAGAATCGCTTCTGAGAGCGGGACAAAGGCCTGGGTAAACTGCATCTTCTTCTTTTCCCCCGCCACCCTCGACGAGGTACGTGTGCTGCCCCAAGTCCGAGAACCACCACCCATCCAGACCAAGCGTCTGGGTGGCATAAAACTTGGCCCCCACCTCGCGTGCAAGCACGTTGAGCGCCACCTGAGCCCAGTCAGTTCGTGCACACGCACTAGAACAAAGTGAGGAGATTGGGGATTGGGGATGGAGGATGGAGGATGGGGGGACGTACCAACTGAGCCTTGGTCCCTGCCGTCGAGACAATCACATCCACCTTGAGCTTGTTCAGCTCAGTTGCGTCTCGCAACGCCTCGTCCGAGGCAAACGTCTGGATTTTGACCAACGGGTTGAGAGCTTGGATGCGCGCCGCGGCCACCTCGACACGTAAGCGGCCCACATCCTCTTGCCGAAAGAAGAAGCCAGCGGTGAGGTCCTGGGCGCGTACGGGAAGCGGGTCAATGATGGTAAGTGTGCCAATACCACTGAGAACAATGTTCTTAATCACCTCGGTCGCCACGCCTTGCAGGTTGGCAACCAAAATGTGCGCCTTGCGCATGCGATTTTGCGCGGCCAGACCCCAGAGGCGGATCTGGCGGTCGTACAGCGCAGCTTCAGCTTCGGTCACACCCTCGTCCCTGTCGGGCGTGGCGTCGGTGCGACTGCGCTTCGCCGCGGGCGCAGAGTCGGTAGGAGGGGGACGCGGGGACATGGGGTGGGTGGTTAGGGTGGGGGAGAGCAGCAGGCGCGTCCAGGCTCCAGCCGGCGCGGCCACCTCGTTCGCGTCGCGCTCGAAATCGGCTCGGCCTTCGCTCGGCTGATCCGCACCACTCGGCCCACGCCGGCCCGCGACGAGAAGGTATGGAGCCGCTGAGATTGAACATTGCATCTCCCCGGGCACCCGCGGCTGGTTGAGATGGTTGACAGGGAGCTGAACGTTTCACAGTTCATGGATTGTGTTCCCATCGCTTGCTTCGCTTGGCTGCGCGCTGCTCCCTCCCGCGTGGCCGTCTTGGCGACGAGCATCTCGGCGCCCAAACCACTCCGCACAAGTGTCCGACCTTTCCTCAACGCACCCCACTGCATCGGCGTTCTGTTTCCGGGACATTCCTCCCAAGTGTCACATATCAGATCTGAGAGGCAAGCTGATATAATGACGAGGAAAAGATGCCCCTTTTTTCGCAATGCCATTTGTGGGTGCTCTTTGCCCCCCCCCCCCCGTTACATCCTTCTTCGCCGTCTCTCCCACAACGATGTCCACCTCAACATCTGTCCCACCTGCAGCATGTCTATGCGTTTGGGTGTAATGAAATATTTTCGCGCTATACCTCTTTCCTTTGCCTCGAAGAGTTTGGCCTTGCGCGTGGGAGACAGGCTAGATCTCGACGGATGAACGATGGACGCTTGCGGTTCCCAGCAGATCGCCTCGGTACATTCTCCTGTGCTCTCTTCCTCCTTGGTATCGACGTTGGCTTCGTCCATTCTAAACAGTGAGCGTGCCCTGTCATAGTTTGGCTGATCTCGCTCCCATTTCCAATTTCTTCGTCTCGAGCGTCTCGCTCCTTCCCTGTTCCTTCCACTTCGCACCATGTCCTCTGTTCTTGCTTCTTCCCCACGAACGATTGCTACACCCTTGGCCTAGTCCGATCCTGGTCTCCCTCGCCTTAGCCCCGACTGTGACATGCCCCGCCGCCCGACTTGAACAAGCTCATCCTGTATGTCGTCTGCCTACACAGACACTCACCACGACGCACTACGCTTCGAGAGTATCAACCTAAGCTTCGGCACAAGAGGTGCAAAGGTGTGATGGGGCCGGGTAGAGGAGGGATGGTCTGGGCACAGGCACCCTTGCTTGATGCTGTCACGGCTGCGGCGGACACGAGATGGTCCGACCCAAGCTAAGGCCCGCCTGCTCCGCACATGCCAAGTAGAGCGTGCACCGCAGGCCAACCAAGTGTGATGATGGTTGGCTAAATTAAGTATCGTGGCCGAAGGGCCATGCTCCGCGCGACAATAGTCGCCCCCCTCCCAAGTCCAAGTCGGCCGGCCTAAATAAGGCCACCGAGCTTCCAGTGCCGTGCGGATCTGCCGTCCCGTCCCCGTTTCCGTTTCCTTTCTCGGTCGCGCCTGTGGCGACCAACCCCGCTTTTGACATGTCTTCATTTCTACACCCCCTCTTGTATCCGTTTCCCTTTTGATCCTGCCTGTACCCCTGGTTGATGGGGATCTTTTCCCCCACCTTCCATTCTCGTCATCCTCTCGTCTCCACTTTCGTCCCTTTCCCGCCTATCCTGTCCGACTCCTGCCCGTTTTCCAGCCAATTGATCCAGTACAGGCAGCTCCTCTTGTTAGCGTCCGACATCTCCTCCGACCTCGTCCTCCAGCCCTTCGTCAGTCCAATCGCGCCCCCTTCGGTCGCGGCGATTCCCAGTCCCAGTTAAGGCAGTGTTTGTCCGCCGCTGCCTCCTCCCGTCCCTAAGTCCCGGAGGCTTCAGACACGTTACTACGGCCCAAGCCGGTGCAGACGCAGCCTTGCCACACGTGCAGCCGCCCCACCAAAGGCCTCTCCTCGTCCCTAGCTCCGCTCGGTCACAACCAGCCTAATCCCGAAACTACCGTGAGTCGACCTACCGTCGCCTAAGGGATTGTACCCCAAAAAACCCCAGGGCGGGCCCCTGGCGGCGCCCGCCCATGACAGATGCTGCCCGGATGAGGATAGATTTGGGACTCCCGTCGACACGCTCAGAGGGTGGATGGATGGGCTGGGACACACGGCGCCCAGGTCGGGCAGAGTGGGGATCGCACTGGGCAGGCAGGCGTTGCACTCGGGTGGTGGGAATGTGGCGGTGGGGATTCACCGTCGACTGCTCAGGGTGGGTGGGGACACGACCGTTGGCGTCCTGGGCTGGGCGGGGTTACTGATTAATTAGCGCCGTCCCCCGCGGCAGCTGGCCGGCTAAATTTAAGCAGCGTACGTCCGAAGGTCCGACTTGACGCGTTGCGACCATCCATCCATATCAATCCTACCCGTCCGTGCCGCCCGGTGGCCGCAGCGACATGAACGCCGCCACCGACACCGGCCACCCCGTGCCGGCGCCCTCGCCCAAGCCCCAGCCCAAGCCCATGCCCACGGCCGCACGCAAGCGCAAACAGCCCGCTCTGCCCAACTCCTCCGACCCACTCGGCGGCAGCCAGGGCGGCTTCAGACGCGCCGTATCGTGCGAGAACTGCCGGCGGTACGCATCCCTTCCTGCCCGCTGCCTCCTGTCTCCTGTCCTGTCCCTCCTCCTCACTGACGCTCTCCCAGCCGCAAGCTCAAGTGTGACCGCACCTTCCCCTGTGGGGCGTGTGTGGACCGCAACGAGGTCCACCTGTGCAAGTGGCCCCCCGGCGCCAAACCACCTCGTCCGGCTCCCGCGACCGCCGCTGCAAGCGAGCTGGTCAAGCGGCTGGATCAGGTCGACCACCTCGCCGCTCTCCTCGCCCAGAAACTAGAGGTGGACATTAGCGATCTTCCTATCCCCGATACCCACCCCTTCCCCCCTTGCCCGCAGCAGCCGGGGACACGTTCCCGCCCCCGCGCGGCGAGCATCCTCTGGAGCTGATGCGGCAAGGGTGGAACGAGCAAGGTGTGCCCGCAATGGAGACAGTGTTGGGTATGATCGTCCAGGCCATGCCGGAGCCAGCGGTGGTCGAGGCCATGTGCCGAGTCGCCCTGGAACACAGTTTCCTCGCCCGGTTCTTTGTGGACAGTCATCGCTTCGGGCCCAATGGGCACGGGAAGTCCAGACAGGGCTCTTTATGCCAAATTATCGGCCGCTCTCCCCCGCCAAGGCGCGTGAACAGCTCATCTTCCTTGCTCTTACTCTCGTCCTGGTCGCCATCTCCTTCCTCGTGCCTCGGCCGAGCAACCTAGACCTGTACCGGCCCCTGCTGCGCGTATATGGCAATCCCATTACCGTTATGGCCGACCTCTCCATGGCAGCTCTCGTGGCCGGCAGCGCTCTGGTCCACCCCACTCTGGAGACAATCCGTGTGGAACTGATGCTCTCTCGGTTGAGCATTCGGGTGCGCCCGCCCCACTTTGGCGACAGCATGATCGCAATGTGCGTGGCGCGATGCCTGGCGTTTGGACTGGACCAGGACCCTCCCCCGAGTGCGTCAGAGGAGGAACGATACGACCGGTACCGCTTGTGGACGCTGACATACTGCTCGAATCCCTCACTGTGTTTACATCGCGCCGGGCAACCATGGCGATCACTCGCAATCCACCTACCCCTTCCTTTCTCTACTCGGACAGCTCTTGGGAGATCCATGAAGATGGCCGATGGCCTCTGTACGTCAAGTTCCAATGGGAAGTGAGCTACATTATACATCGTGTGCTCGAGACGGATAAGATGCCAGAGGAAGACGCCTACGCTTTGATCCAAGAACTCCACGCCCACTTTAATTCGGTCTGGGACCGAGTGCCCCCGCACGTGCTCAACCCCATCCACAGCAGCTTGGAGCGGATGCAGATTGGGATGGCGATCCATGGGGCACGCTTCTTTGTTCTTCGCGCGTTGCATCTGCGGTACTATGTCCCAGGCTGGCTCGAGCCCCAACGGTTTGGCCGGTCTCGCGACGCAGCCGCCCAAGCTGCCTTCGAGCTGGTGAAGCTGATGCTCATCTGGAACGAGGCTGAGGGTTTCCGTCCCATCGCGCAGGCTGTGCAGTTGGCCAAGGAGACCGGCGAAGAGCCCGAGGACCTCTACATTCATCGTCTCCATCTTGCTTCGGGCGGATGGCTGGGCCGCCTCTCTGCACTGGCTGCCCTGCTACTTCAACATCACCTTTTCATGATCCAACGCTACGACACAGGTCCCATCCTTTTGGCCGATAAGCAGGACGAGATCCTAAACGACCTGATCGAATTGCGCCACTTGCTCCTGCTCGCCGGTCCCATGTGGCAAGTCCCAAACCAAGTACTCACCAGTCTATTGGCCGCTCCAGAAGCACAGCGTGGCATGCCAGCGCAGCCCTCGGAGGCCGCGCGGACCCCTGCTGCTGCTGCTCCCCCCCCCACATCCTGCCCTGTGACCCTTGCTTGCCAGATCAGTCGCGGGATTTTCATCCCCCTCTTCCACCCACAACTTCTTCCGCAACGGCGTCCGCCGCGCTTGCGCCTGCGCCAACGGTGGCTCGACACGCTTCGGCTCTGCCCCCGCTCCCCGGCCCCGCCACCGTTGGGACACATCCCGCGCCCCAAAGCTCCTTGGCTTCAGACGCATCGCTGATCATGGATCAGCCCTGGTTTGCCTCCTTTCAACAGGCCGATCTGTTTGGCCTGGACACGGGCTCGCTCTTGAACACGGGATTCGAAGGGAACGCCAATGTAGATTCGAGTCTGCTGGGATGGAGCGATGCGATGGCTCCGCTTGGATTTTCCCAACCCCCTACATCCTAATGCACCACGCATGCCTTTCTGGAGCCACGGAGCCCCGCGGGTCGACGGGGAAAAGAATAGAGAGCGCGTTGGATCCGTTCGTGGTCCGGTTCATGACCATGACGTGCGTGACCAGGTTTCTTGAAGAGGGGTGCGGCTCATACATCTGCCACTCGGTCTCACAGCGCCACGGCGGGGAACAACCAAGCAGCCGCCTCTTGTCATTCCATGTAATAAGGAGAAGAAGCGCAGCTCGCAGAGCGGCATGGGCGCTGAGGGCGTAGTGGTAGATGAGAGGAACGCGCATGTGCAGGTCAAGGAAGAACTTCAAAGCCCTTTGTATCCATCCCTTGTGCCAAAATAACAATATTGTATCTTACCGATCTGCGTTGCTCTGCCCCTTCGCCTAGCAAAAAGTGAGAAGGGGGAGTGGTATGGACAGTGCACTGGACAACTGCTCGAGGCCAGAGAAGGTGTCATGCCCCGGCCATTACTGGGTGCAGTGCCATCGTGCCCCCCACAGTCCCCGACAGCGCACCGATGGTGGAATTGCGTCCCCATTCTTTCCTTACAGTGGGCGGTTACTATAGACAGCGTGGGCGCTGATGGCACGGCAGACGCGGCGGACCGGACGGGCAGGATGGTAGAAGGGATCGGGGGAATCATGGTTTAGGATAATACGGGCTCTTGTGCCCTCTCTCTCCACAGTTCAGAACTTTCTCTGGCTTCCTCATCCCGTCTGTCATGTCGACCGCCTTGCTTTTCAGCCGGACATATATAACAGACGACGGGTTCGCAGACAGAGCAGCGTCGGTTTGAAGAAGGGATTGAAGCTAGAGGTACAGATGAAGCAGAGGATGATCCACTATATACCCCATTGCCGTGTCAGATGAGCCGGTCCATCCTACACATCCACACATCCTATGCATTCCCCGTGTCCTCCTCGTCAGCGGGATACTAGTACTATAGCCAGTGACCCATGAACAAACGAACTTCTCCCCCCGAAACTCGGACACCAACCGCGGGATATGAACTGTGACTTGAACGCACTCTCACCATGTTCCTCATGAGGGGGCTTTCCTCTGGTCCGAGTGCAGTATAGCCGATTGGCGCCCACATGAAGGCAGAGGGGGAGAACAGAGACCACGCGATGGAGACGTGCGGGCCAAGATCCGTGCTGGAAAGTGCCCCCGTGGGGCTGCCTCCTCTTTGGGCGCTCGCGCAGCATCATGCGCACGGCTATTACCTCGGCAGTGTTGCAATCCAGAGCACTGGGCTAGTGTGGCCCGGGGGCGTGCTACGTGCCGCGGGTCGAGCGCGACTTATAAACCCGTCGAGCGGCACAGCAGCGGTCGAGCCCGCTCCCACCACCCCCCGCTCCCACTCGCCCTTTGTTTCTCGCCTTGGCCCGCGCTTCTCTCCCATCCGCCCCATCCTCCACAGTCCCACCTTGCTCAACATGGCTGCTGCAACCAAAGACGCCAAGCCGCGCCCAAGAAGCCCGCCGGACCCAGTTACGAGGTAAGTCCCCTCCGCCACGTCAGCCCCAACTCCCGCCAGAGCCCGCTCCCGTCCAACGTCGCTCTCCTCCCTTGGTGTGCCTTGTATCCTGCTAGGGGAGTGCTGGTGAAGCTGCGGGGCATGCATACCGCCGTCGTTATGTCGGTGCTGCCTCTGCTGCCCGCCCAAGCGCCCCAACGTCGGCAGCTGGCACGGCGCAAGCGTTATTTAGCGAATGCGCTGCCATCAGGGCGGAGGCCGGGGGCACGGACCAAGAGGCTGTGATTTGGCTCTTGGATGCAGCTTGCGCCGAGTACTCTGTGTGCCTGTTTTGGATGGTTTCCTGACCCAACTTCCCTCTCTCTCCTTTGTTACACTCCCTGCCCATTGCTCCCTTTTTCTTTCGCCTTGGCCTGCCCCCAAATGGTCTCTGTCCGCCCCTACTCGATGATCAGATGATCAAAGCTGCGATCCTTGCCCACCCGAGGAGAGCCGCTTGGGCCTCTCGCGTCCGATCCTCAAGAAGTGGATCCTTGCCAATTACTCCCACACTGCCGCCGTTTCTGATACGGTGTTTGCTTCGCGTTTGGCCCGCGCGATCACTTTGGGGAAACGAAGGGTGTTTGTGCTACCCAAGGGCCCTTCGGGTAAGGTGAAGCTCGCACCTGGTGCCAAGCCTAAGCCCACTAAGAAGCCCGCTGAGCCAAAGCCTAAGGACGCGCCGCCCAAGAAGTCTGTTGCTAAGAAGACCGAGCCAGTCAAGAAGGCGGCGCCCAAGAAACCTGCGCCCAAGAAGGCTGCATCCAAGAAGTAAGTGAGCGAGGTCAAGTAATCAGGCAAATAGTCCTACGTATCCTTCTCGTCATCGGCACATGCCACTCAGCTATGTGGAACAAACAGCTACGAGTGTTCTATGCCCTTCCCTTGATTCTCCTGTATCTCCTCTTCCTTCCCCCAGTATGCTACTTGCACTCCAACCGATTTTTCTGATGGTTCAACGTTCGTCAGATTGGGTAGCACGCATATTGATCTCTCCGAGGGTAACCTCTCCCAGGGGTGGCGTGCATTCCGCGGTTGACCTGTATTCTAGGCCGCTTTTGGTACACTCTCGTAGTCATAGGCCACTATCATCTCACCCCCTTTTCATTCTTTGACATTGATGCCCATAACTGGTAGTTCCTATTGCAAAGAAGATGCACAGGGGGGGGGGGGGGGGGGGGCTTAAGATGGAACGACAGCGGATGTCCAAGTCACGTTTTGACCAGTGTGTAGTCTAACTGGACGACTTGACCGGGGTAGAGCTTGCCGCGGCGCTCTGGGCAGGCGCAGCATTGGCGCTAGCTACAATCTTGCGTGCTTTGTTCACTTTCTTTTCCAACAACGCCTCGTCCTCCTTGGACTGCGAGCGCGTCGCATAGTATTGCCCGCACGCAGTAGCAACACCCCCACCAAGGCCGCGGCGATGGTCACGTTGATCGACGCCAGGTCTTGGAGCTGCTGGTTCAGTTTGAACTCTGACCCTGGGGTGGCCGGGATGGGAAAGGAGGCAGAGCACGTAGGATGGGAATCACGCTGTTCAGAGTGATGAGGCCCACAGCGCCGAGCAAAACTGGGAGGCGAGGCGCACGTCAGCGGGTCGGATCGAGCACCAAAAGAGGGAGAGAAGAGAAGGAGGACAAGGCGCTTCGTACGTACGAGGGTCGCGCCGTCAAACAGCCAATTGTCTTCGCCACCAGCAAAGACCTTGATACCAGCACCACCGGCACCAATGATGCCAGCCAAGGCAATGCCGCGCTGCGCCCAGGCATGCACATCGCCCGCGCCACCAGTAGGCAAGGTGTCGCGGGGAAGGTGCGAGCATAGTACGCGTGCGCGGCAGCAAGATGCTCAGCAGTCAGGGGCCGCTGCCACAGCACCAGATGGTCCGCAGTCCAGTGGACCGCGAGTGTACCCAGCAGAAAGGCAGTAGCAGTAGAGATGAGCACCAGCGCTCCGCCGACCGAGTTGATGATCGCGCCGGCCATGCGAAGGGTCGTGGTCGTCAGGGTGGCCGCGGGAGGGAGTCGCAACGCCTATCAGAGCCGCTGGAGCGCTTGCAAGGGGGCAGCTACCGGCTGGTTTGTGCGCCGCCATGCGCGTGACGTGGACAGGAGAGGTTTTTGGCCAGAAGTGGCTGGACGCCCCAGCAGTGCGCAGTAGGGTTGGCAGCTGTGTGCCCGAGTTGTCTGATTTGCTTAGCTCGCAGGGGGCGTTTGCAGGCGTTTTGCCGTGCAACCCGTCAAGCTAGTCACTAGTCACTGCTCGGGCTGGCATGCTTGGCTGGCAGCCCGCCTGGCGCACGTGACTGAATGCAACTCCGCCGCTTCAATCGCAGGCGCGCCTGGACGAAGCACCACGGCGCCTCTGCTAGGCAAACCACATGCGACCAAAGGGGCTGGATCGCGCCCGCCTCTTCCAGCAGAGCAGCACCGTGACGCATGATGCATGACGCGCATGACGCCCCCAATCGTCCAGCCCCCGGCTGCCCCAGCGCAGCGCCAGTGCCAGAGCGCGGGGTAGGTGCGGGGGCAGCGTAGCAGTGCCCGCCTTTGTGTCGGTTTGGCCTGCACATCTCTGGCAGCTGCCTCGGGGCCTATCACTGACTGGTTGATGGGCTGCTATATTCCTTAGCACGCCGGAGGCTGTACCTACCATCGTCATCTCCATCGCCACCGCCCCTGCCGCCGCCACGTCGGCCACTCCCTTTCACCTTCTTCATGGACAGCACCAACCTCGGCTTGCCGCCGGCCGCCCCAGAAGACGCGCACATCGCCCCCACCGTCCACACCGTCCTGCCGCCCAATGTCGTCTATGCTGCCCACAGGCAACTGTACAGCTCCACAACCACCAATATCCCCACTGTTTCCCAGCCACACCTCGCCGCCCCTTTGACCACACCATCCGCCAACGCTTCGTCTTCGTCCTCGGTCGCAAGGAGTAATAGTCGAAAAACGCCGCAGGGCTCTTTCGCTTCCGCATCCTCCGACGGTGCATCCGGTACTGATGTCCTCGACGCCCATTGCAAACACAGCAGCTCCAACCCCCATCTAAACCCAATCCATCTCGACCCTAGCCTAGCCATCCCACCGTCAAAAATGCGGCGCAAGCCACCCTTACCCCCTCAAAGGGGGCGGCCTAGCCCGGCCCCTCGTCCACGGCAGCGCCGGGAGATCACCTTCACATCTTGCGCTGCCTGTCGCAGGCGGAAACTACGGTGCGATGCAAAGCATAAGGCTGACGACGAGCCATGCAGCAACTGCGCCAAAGCTGGGGTCAAGTGCGACTTTGCTCAGGGCTGGCGCAACGGGCTGTATTTTACCCGGGTGACCAACCACGGGCTGGTCGGTAGCTCGAATGAACCGTCTGCGCCTCAAGATCGCCCGCGACCTAGCTCCGATGTGCAAACTTGGGGTCTAGATCGGTTTGCCATCATACCCTCCGACTTACTCCCTTCTGTGGTCGAACAACTGTTGCACCATTTTTTTGATCACTCCGGCTTAGCGAGTGTCAGCTTGGACAGAACGACGGTCCTGAACCAATGGGCGGCGCTGAATTCACCTCTCCCACAACACGATCCTGCTGTCGCTCCTATCCAACCCATCTCAACCCATCTCCTCCTCGCCATCGCTGCTGCCGGAGCAACGATGGCGAGCTCATCGAGTCATCGTCCCTTGGTACAGGAACATCAATCTGGATTGCTTACCTGGGGGCGGACCGAGGGGTGGCGCCTGGCCCACGATGCGGTCCAAAAACAATTAGACCACCATACTTCTTCTCTCCATACAAGCCTTTTCGGGTGCGAGGGAGCGCCTGTCAATGTGGACCTGATCCAAGCCCAGTTGTTGCTCGGCTATTACTGGTGTGGCTCGGGCGGGTTGGGTTCGGCCACATGGGTGAATTGGTTGGAAGGCACGATGAGTATGGCCTACGAAACCATCTTTCATAATCCTAACGGTGGCACACCCCAAGCATGGGTCCTTTATTGGTCACTGTACACGCTAGAAAAGCTGGGGGGCTGGTTACCCAACGTCCTTATCGGCTTCCGTCAATGATGGACAACGAGCTGCATGTTGAGTTGCAACAGCAACTCATCTGTGCAATCCAGCAAGACGATACCTGCTTTTGGGGGCACGAGCTCACTCATCCTCACGCTGTCCAGTTCCAACTGTTATCGCATCACGTCCAACTTGCACGGTTCATTGAGCAACATGGACTGAACAAGTTCGATGCAAATCAGAGGGCGTGGATTCAAGCTCTGTCGCAAGCGTCAGGGGATGCAGTACAAGTCGCGACGGTGGTGAACGCATTTGAACAGACCAAGATCGGGCCTCTGGATGACATGAACGAGTGGGTCAAGCGTCTACGGACCGAACTGCTTCAGCCGCTTTTGCAACAAGAGGTGTGGGGGAAGAACACCCCCCTCCGTTGCTTTGGAACGAGCTTCTATCGTTCTTCCATATGACCCACAGTGTTCTTTTTGGACCTACGCTCGCCCTCGATGCTCTTTTGCCCCCAAACTTGGCAGCGTCCGAGACGGGTGGGATCAACCCTACGGCGTTGGTCGGCGTCTTGGACTCGGCATGGCACTTGACGGGAGGCAGAACGCTTCCTCTGCAGCCATCCGCGGACCAAGCCCAGATGCCTCTTCATCTAGGTACCACCATGGGGCATAAGTTTTTTGGTTGGCTCGACGACATCTGCACTACCCGAGGATTGTGTATGCAATGGGACCAGTGGATCCAACATCGCCGAGTTGTTCTAGTTCCCAACTCCAATCTAGCCCCTCCTACCCTATCACCCGATATTGCACCCGAGCTTGGTGGCACGACCTCAGCTCCATCTCCAACCGTGGATCGTTCTCATTCACTCGATGTTGATGAGCCTCATCGCATCCCGGCATTGATGGGGGCGCGTCTTCCGCCCCTTCCACCCAAGTGCCTCTTCCCGTAAGGGTTTTGGGCAGCCGATCGATCCGTCTTGGTTTCTTTCAGTGGAGGCAATTCCCCCCGCTGCGCCCATTCTCCTTCTCCTCCACCGCCACCCCCTGCCCCTTCCATCTCGGTGGAGCCAGTTCGACCTGTTCCCCAGGCCTCTCTTCCCGAACAGCCTGCCATATCCGCCTCTCGTCCCCGCCCTGCTCCGCTTCGTCTCGGCCCCGAACTTACCACGAGTCCGCAAGATGGCAGCACATCAGTCGTGGAGCTTGCGCCCGAAGCAGACCTAAGTGGGTTCGCCATGCCTCCAAGCGCCTTACTGGAACTCTTCCCTTCGAGCCTGGCTGCCGGCGAGGGGGACAGAGATCTCACAGGGGACTTCCTGCTTGGTTCTGCCTTCCCTACGACTGCTCAGGCCAATGGGTTCCTTTTTGGCCAATTTGCTAGAACCTAATATTAGCTGCTGTGTGGGCCCCCGCTCTCCCTGCCCCCTTGGAATATATTTGACGGCCCCCAGCTGAAGCTGTTAGCAGCACCTTGATGTTGTACGCGTTCAGTTCTCTCATGGATCAGTACTTTTCTTCATTACCACATAGGCAGTGTGCGCACAGAAAATGCAAGCATTTCTTATGGCCACTAAAAAACTAAAGAAATAAACCTATCATTCGCATGGGGACCGTGGTTCAAATCCGTTACCTGGGGCAATGGTGAAATTTATATGGTACCACCGGTCCATCAAGTGTTCCTCGCGGTATGTGCCTCACGCCTTTTACTTGAAGCACCCAGGGGCGCACTTGATCATTAAATGGACTTGAGCACTTTTTCAAATAAACCTCGTGTTCGCTTCCGAGCGCGGCTTAGCCTCCCTGTGCTTACCGCAGCGCAGAGAATATTTTTGCTTGCCCCATCCCGCTTGAGTCATTGCTTTGCCACGCGTGCCGACTTGATGAGTGTCAAGTGGAGCCTCAGCGCCACGTACCCCGCAGACGGACGGCCAGACTGAGCGCCTCAACCAGATACTCGAACAGTACCAGCGCTGTTAACTCGACGAGCACAGCAGCATGCGGCGACAGTCCACAATTGGTTTAACCTCTCTTTCCCACGGCCGCATTTGCCTGCAACTCGTCCTATCACTCAAGCACCCGCCAGTCCCCTTTTGTCCTCACTTATGGTTACTCCCCCCGGGGGGAGTTGGAGCCCGCCACTTCGCCCATGCCCGCGACGCGCTGCGTCGTACCTTGAGGATTTGCTTTAGCCCCGGCCAGATGGGTGCATGGCCCGCCCGACGCGCTCGCCGCGGCTCAAGAACGCTACAAGCACTGTGTCGACCAGCAGCGCACTGAGGCGGCTCTCTTCACTCTGACAGCCAGTTTTAGCTCGCCGGGACGGGTATGTGTGTCTATCCAGCTAACTTCTCACGGCCTCGACGATCGTTACCTCGGCCTCTTTCCCATTGTCCGCACCGTGGGCTGCGCCGCGTGTGTATACCGCAGGTCCGCCTTAATTCCCGCCTACTACCTACTTACACACCTCCATGACGTGTTTCAGGTCCTCCCCTTGGTATAACCTGCCTACACCCCGGGTGATGTCGTCCTTGCCCGCTTGATCGAGTCCCCGCCTTCTCCCCAAATATGCTGACGATGGTGCTGTTCATTATACGAGGTCGAACACGTCCTCGACTCTCGCCGCAACAAAGGCCGTGGAGGTCGCATTGTGAGTACTTCGTTCACTTCCGGGGCTATCCCGTCCACGAGGGGGAGTGGGTATGATGCTCGCCGCGAACATGTCTCATGGCGCCGAGCTGTTATTCCGTTTCCATGCCCTCAACTCCGATAAAAGCCTGTCTCTTATGCCCGCCGACTCGCCCTCTCTCGCCTCCGTCGCCGCCCGGGAGATGGACAACTGTGCAAGTGCCACCTGCAAAAAGGCCCACCATCGTTTTGGGGCACTTTCTGGCCTGAGCTCCAGTATACTATGGTTTCGACTCGGTTTCTCGCCTCGTTTCTCATCTGGGGACCGCTTTGCCCTGGACCCACGTCTCGTCTCTCACCCCCTGCATCTCATGCTTGGTCCTCACTTCTTCCCCTTGACTCTTTTCCTCTCTGTAACGCTCTGAGCCGAATGCCCACACTGCCCTCAGCAGTCACTGAACAGTGATGGAGGGACCGCCCCAAATGCTCTCCCCACCACCTCTGGGCACGGATTCAAGTTGTGTGAGCGCTGCACCGTGACATGCACGGTTCGGAATCATATGCCCTCGATTGCACTCATATGGCTCGGCGTCATAAAAAGGCAGTACTTTATCGTTACCATCAGCAGATGGAGATGTGGAAATAATGAAGAGGATCATATTATTCGTCGAGGGGGAACACGGCACCGTCTCACGCAGGATCATCTGCTCTATGCTCAGCCACCTCAAAATCTTGGCATCCAGCCGCCTCCTGGCAATGAGGGGCCATAGCCGCTGTTTTGACAGGCATCTCCAAAGTGCAACGGGAACTTCATGAGCTTAAGGAGGTGGTCAACCAGCGGACCTCTAAGAACAGGGACGGAGACCCACATAAACAGCCCCATAACGCTGCTGTAAACGTCCGTCCACATTGTAAATCCTCCTTGTTTCATCTTTGGCGGCTCAAGACTGTCCAGCAGGATCCGTGTAAACACCACGGCTTGCAGCGCAAGTACATGAAGCAGCTACTACTACTAGCGTTGTGTTGCACATGATTCGTAGCTCCGTGAGATGCGGTTCATCTACATGAATTCTGCGCGGTGCGTCTCCATTCCGAGCCGCTCGAGCAAAATCCCTCTCTCTGACAACGAAGGCTGGGGTGAGCAGAAATGGGCACAAACTCACGTTGCCAAACCGGGGGTTCCTCTGGAGGTTGTGGAAGCCGTAACTAAGGAGGGATCCTATGGCGAGGGAATTGAGGGAAGATGACGCAGTGTGCATAACGGATAACCGCTATGAACATATAATCAACGTGCGTAAGTTTGTATGGATCCTTTTCTCCCCACAAGGAACAATCTGACCATCGCTTGTTCATTTGAATCCATTTGCAGGTGGATAAGCACCACTGGGTGTGGACAACGCGTCCAGGCGGGATGCTGCCAGTGTTTTCCCCACTTTCACCCGAACTTTGCCAGTTATTATGTGGGGGACTATATGCGCGCAGTGCCCTCACGGCGGATGAAACCCAGAAGCTTATTGCCAGAGACGCATCCGCATCCTTCGTTGTTTCTCTTTGGAATGTCTGAGTATAGAACCATTGGAGGGCGTGGCGGACCGGGGGCCTCACAACATGCCCACTGCCACGGCGAATGCAGGATCCCAAAACGACCGCGTGGTACTTCAAATCGGGACGACATCAAGACTTTGGAGTCCGCATTTGAGAAGATCTGTTCGAACGCGGTTGATGAGGCTGAGGCCATCAAGAAGACTGAAGCGTTTGAGATCAAGTGGAACGTTTGGCAGCCCATCTTGCAAGATCTGTACGCTCCCCCTTCGGTCATATGATTCTGTTAATGACCTCCATGACAACTTTGGAAATTGTCAGTGGTGCCGCCGATCTCGATGGAATCATTGATCCTCCTCCATATCCTGATCTCTCCGAAATCCTGGATGCTTAACCCATCTATCAACTACACGAAATCCTTTTGAAGTGTTTAGTGTTCAGGATCCCGCCGAAATGCCTAACCTCTCAGGCAGTCTACTAGATATCGCCGAATATACTGATATCGCTGATACCCCAGGTCCCCTCTGGCTCCCGAGGAGGCTTCGCGGTCTGGGACGTCGTCGAACATCCTGGAATCAATGATATCAGAAGGACGTCCGTAGTGGGTGAGCCACATCATTAGGATAGACTGTGCAAATCACACGGAAAAGGGAAAGATACAGAGAAAACAAAAGCGAGAGGTCGGGCTGTGTCACAGTCGGGGCTAAGGCGAGGGAGACCAGGATCGGACTAGGCCAAGGGGTGTAGCAATCGTTCGTGGGGAAGAAGCAAGAACAGAGGACATGGTGCGAAGTGGAAGGAACAGGGAAGGAGCGAGACGCTCGAGACGAAGAAATTGGAAATGGGAGCGAGATCAGCCAAACTATGACAGGCTGCGTACCTGCAATCTGCGCCCACACTACACAGACGGAACTCTTTCCCCCAATTACGCGAACGTCCCTCGTGAGGGCATGCTGTAGGGGAATCCTAGCACATCCTCCCTCTTCACAGATAAAATTGGTGATGCCGATGATGTCAACGATATAATGCACGACGATGGTGGTCGACGGATGCTCGATATGGCCAAAATGTCGATGATGAAAAGATGCAGGGCGATCGATGATCTCGATGATCGATGTCGATGAGCCTGGGAGATAGTCACCGGCACCCCGGTGACCGGGGAAAGCCTCTGCTCTGCTGCTCTTGCCTCTCCCAATTTGAAAAAGCTCCTCCCTCTCTTCCCCCCACCAGCCCTCAGATAAGATAACAATTAAGCAAGGGTGCTTCTTCCTATATATGTATCGGAGGCCGGCACCACATCAAGCATGTGCAGCAACGAGTTCGACATCTGTGGAGCTGTCACGGCCGCGGCTAACGCGGCTACGCGCTCCCATTCGCTTTCGCGCTGGCTGTTTTTGCCCCCACGCTTCTGTCGGCCTCTTACACTTGGGCCGTGTGAACAAGTCGCCGCCAATATTAAGCCTCGCCCCAGCACGCGGGCGAGGCTGGCGTGGGACATGTCACATGTCATGCATCGGCATCATGCATCATGCATCATGCATCATTCACCATGCTACATGTGACACGTGACATGTGACACGCGACATGTGCCACGCGCCGCAGCCGACCAGCTGCCCGGAAGAAAAAATAGGGTTGGCGTGATCAGCTCATGGGCTGAGACAGCGACCCGATGTTCCTGTGGCTGGCCCAGCGTCATAAAAGACGAAGAATGCTAGTGACTAGTGACGGCCCCATCCCGACCCCGTCCTCCACCTCCCCTTGCCAGCATGCGTGTATGCGTCATTGGAGGCGGCATGGCCGGCGCCGCCGCCACCGCTCATCTCACCAAGGCCGGGGTGGAAGTGGTGCTGTTCGAAGCGTCCCAGGAGCTCGGCGGCCGTGTGCGCTGCCCCTCTGCTGGACGGAGAGGTGGACCTAGGCGCCTCCTGGTTGCACGAGACGCTGGTCAACCCTCTCTTCCCCCTCGCGCTCAAAGCGGGGGTGGAGATGGCCTACAGCGACGCACTTACCCAGTACATTCTCCCCTCCGGTGAGGTGGTGGGCAGCAACACACGTGCTTCCCCGGCCAAGACCGAGGTGGAGCAAGCGATTGCCTTGGCCTACCATGCAGACGAAGCGCATGCGCCCCTATGGTCTCTCTGCGCACCTTTGTCCTTGACTTTCTTGCCAAGGCCCCCTTGATCACGGAGCAGCAGCGCCGCCTCGCTGGCCGCATGCTGCAGGAGAACGAGCACTTCACGGCCCAGGCATGGGAGGATATCCCAGCCCGAAGCCGTCCACGGTTCGCTCGGCCGCGATGCGTTTGTCCTAGGTGGGATGCGTAAGGTGTGGGACTTGGTGTGGGCCCAGCGGAACGCTGCCTTAGTCTCACTTCATTTGGGGGAGCCGGTTACCTCTGTCAGTCAGACAACGCGCGGTGTTCAGGGGGCACGGCCAAGCGTACAGTGGAGGTGGACGGGGTGGTTTGTACCATGCCAATGGGTGCACTCAAGGGGGCCTGGAAACTGGCCTCTTCACACCCCCTTTGCCTCGTGCCTTGACGCAGTCAATCCAGACGACCGACATTGCCGCTCTGGGCAAGGCGTTCCTTGTGTTCGACGAGGTGTGGTGGCGGCCCGAGGCCGATTTGCTCACGGTCCTAGTCGATGAACCTCTGGACGCTGTCTTGCCCCCGCTCCAACGACCCGTCACTTTCGTCAACCCGTTCATCCACTTTGCCCCGGAGCGCGGCGCGCTGCTCCTCGCGCTTACCGGCCCCCCCTTGACCCAGGAGCTGGAACGCACTCCCACCCCTGCCGCGGTCTACAACCTACTTCGTCCGTCCCTCGAGGCCATCCGAAAAGACCGCTCCCGCCCTGTTCCACAGCCGAAACTGGTCCAAGTGTCGCAGTGGACCCAGGACCCGCTCTTCCGCGGCTCGTATTCGGCAAGAAGGATTGGTCAGAGCTACCCCGAGATGGTCCAGCCTTTCATCGACGGCCATGACAAAATCGCCTTTGCCGGCGAACATACCGTTTGGGATGGCGCGGGCTGCGTGCACGGCGCTTACCGCTCGGGTCTCCGGGCCGCCGAGGATATGCTCGAGCAGGCCGGGATGGACCTGCCCTCGTTTCCCCCGGCAGCCTACTAAACCCACCAACCATCCGCCTTCTACCCACTGCTGCCCATGCGTCATCGGGCAGGGAAAGACGTGATAGATGCGCATACAATACACATGCATGAAAAATACTGCTAGGTACACTGGTTGGTAACAAACGTACAGGAGAGGGGATCTGACTCTCAAACCCTCTGGTCTTGTTCTTCCGAGGGAGCGTTGGAAGACTGTCCAACTAATCGCCTGGTGCCATCGGTCCCATGTCAGAGAGCCAGGTAGACCTTGAATCCAGCTCGGCGTCATCAGGAGTGGAAGAGAGGCGTCGCCGCGGGCCGGAAAGTCTGTCAGATCTCAGACCCGAAGAAACTGGCCTCTACGGACTGGGCATGGGCATGGTGAAGGACACAGGAGGGCGGTAGTGCGGATCCGAATCAGTCCGCCCCCACAACTGTAGCCGGGAGGCAGCCAAGGGCCAGGGGGGTTGGGCGCTTCGTGTTGCTCTCCTAGCTGGAAGGCCTTTGTTGAAGGCCTCTCTTGAAGGTGTATCACCCCGCCCCCGCCATCGCCAACCCCTGGTCGATGGGATCATGCACCTGCTGCGCATATCCGCTCCCCTGCTACTAGATGAGTTCTCACGCCCCAACGTCTCCTCATAATACCCACTGACGCACTGACGTTTGAGTTTGGGTGGGCGAGGAGGCTTGGAAAACCGGCGTGGCGGGCTGGGTACCTCGACAAAGACGTTTTTTCAGTAATGAACTTCTAACTCAAGTAAGACTTGCGAAGGTGTGTTGCAGCGCGGCACCCGCTCGAGACAGCACACACCGCCACACGCTGCGGTCATGGCGCTGGTAACCACCACCAAGTTCCCGATATCCTACCTCGTTGTACCAGCACCTACGGTGTTACACGTTACCGGTCTTGGTCGTACCGTACCGCTTACCTCCGACTGGCCGCGTGATGCATCTGTCCGCGCCAACCTTCCCGCAGAGGTGAGGAATGTACTCTCGTCTGTAGCCCTGCCGAGCGCGCTCCCTCGGCTCTCATGCTGCAAGGAAACACATCATGACATCCACTGTGTTTGCTCTTTCGTCTCTCTTACACATGTCGCATCGCATGCAATCATCTGGTAACAGCGCATCCCGCACTCGGGCTCGCAGTCGCCCTGAAAAGCAATGCACCGGTGGGCATTGGATATACACAGCATTAGCGCCCAGCTTGGCCTTGAGCAGGTCGCGCACAATGGTCCAGGTACTCAAACGTCAGTACATAGTGCTCCCGCTTGAGGTCCTTGCCGTGCACCGACAGCGCCAGGTCCTTGGTCATGATGCCATCACGGTCAATGCTTTCGACGCACGCATCTTCCAGCGCCGTCGCAAAGTCGATCAGGGCCTGGTTGCCATCCAGCTTGCCGCGGAACTTGAGTCCACGCGTCCAGGCTAGATGAGGCAACCGAGTTGGTCGACGTCTCCTTGCCCTGCTGGTGCTGGCGGTAATGCCGAGTGACCGTGCCGTGCGCCGCCTCGGCTTCGATCACATCCCCATCCGGCGTGATCAGCTCCGAGTCATCATCCCCAGCGAGCCAAAGCCCTGCGCCACACATCCGACTGCACGTCGCCATCGTAGTTCTTGCACGCCCACACAAACCCGCCCGACGACTTGGTGGCCTGGGCCACCATGTCGTCATCAGGCGGTGCTCGTACCAGATGCCGAGCTTTTCAAACTCGGGCTTGTACTTGGCCTCGTAAATCTCCTGGAACACATCCTTGAACTTGCCATCGTACGCCTTGAGAATCGTGTTCTTGGTGCTGAGGTAGAGGCTCTCTTCTTCTCAATCGCCATCTTGAAGGAAGCGTGGGCAAGCCAATGATGCTCTCGGTCGTTGTACATGCCCAGACCAACACCACCACCGCGGGTAGTCAAACACATCCCACTCCTTGGTCTCCGATCCATCGTCCCGTGTAGACAATCTTGAACTTGCCCGGCTTGTCCACCACAAAGTTTCACACCCGGTACTGGTCGCCAAACGCGTGGCGGCCGAGCACGATGGGCTTGGTCCAGCCCGGGATGGGGCCGGGTGGACTTGAGCACAATCGGCTCGCGGAAGACGGTGCCACCCAGAATGTTGCGGATCGTGCCGTTGGGCGAGAGCCACATCTTCTTGAGCTTGAACTCCTCTACCCGCGCCTCGTCCGGGTAATGGTGGCGCACTTGACACCAACCTTGTACTTGAGGATGGGCCTCGGCCGACTCGGTGACCTTGTCGTCGGTCGCATCGCGGTGCTCAATGCAAGATCGTCTAGAGGGGAGGGGCAGGGGAGTGGGAAAAGGTTAGGAACAGGGCCGGTCGGATGAAGCGCAGGGGACGTACAGTACTTGAGGTCAATGTCGAGGAAGGGCAGGATGAGCTCCTCCCGGATCTTCTGCCAATGATGCGTGTCATCTCGTCCCCGTCGAGCTCGACGACGGGGTTGGCAACCTTGATCTTCTGAAGGCTGCAGAGAAGGACAGGAGTCAGTCGAGATGCGAGAAGACGGGCGCAGGGGCGTGAGGCAGGACACGGGAGGGGAGGGGACGGACTCATGGCGGATGCGCAGAGAGGGTGGGGGTGGTGGTGGTGGTGGGGGCCGGAAGCAGAAGGGCGGGCGTAAGATTCGCCCCAAGTAGCGCGCGCAGCAGGCTGACAAATGCGGGTGGGCCGTGGCTGGTGGGGCGTGCTTCTGGGGGGGGCGTGGAGGCTGCGGCTGCTCGCTCCGGCTGGCACGGGAGCACATGCTCCGCACCAACCCTACTCTGGGGCTGTACTTTAGCGCAGCCCCACGCGGCCCTTGCGCTTGCGGACGCAGCAGGGGGGCACTGGCTGCGTCCTGATTGGGCAGCTGCGTGTGCGCGCGCGGGAGGGCGGCGGGGGGCAGCGCCTGGCCGCGGCTGGCAGCGGCATGGGCGGCGCTGCGGTCGGCCGGGCGGCGCCGGGCCGTGGGTGCGGTGTGCTGCCCTGTGCTGCCTGGTGGGCGCCATCGACTATCCGCTGCGGCCCTTCGCGTATCAGCCCGTACTCAGTCCGACCGCTCCCCGGGGCCCCAGATCCCAGCGCGCCCCAGACTGCCTCCCGAGGCGCTTCGCTGCCCCCTGCCCCGGCCGCATGGGGGCACACGCACTGCGCTGTGGCTGGCTGCGTACGCTTATTTGCACCGCCCGCGGCTCCGCGCTTGCCCACCCCGGATTGCGGCGAATGGATGATCAGTGCGTTCCGTACTCGCCCGGTGGCTCCGTATTCACCCACTCCCCTTCCCCGCCCCCGTGCGTCGCAAGCGCTAAGCGCGCAAGCACGTAAGCCTCCCTGCTGCTTGCGTCGGCACCCCGTACCAGCCGGCATCAGCCGGCACTGGTCAGGCGTCTCCCCAAACAAAACGCGCATCCTTCCCACAGCACGCCTGTATGCTTGCGTTTCATTATCGCCGCCTCACGCGCTCAGCTACTCAGCGCTCACGCATTGACCAGCCGGCCATTCCATCTTCAAGCTTCAAGCTTCAAGCTTCACTCCAATCCAGTCCAAGTCGCACTCACCGCCTCTCCTTCGTCGTCTGCACATCACTGGGCCCTCCACTGCTGGCAGCGGGCGTGGAGGGGGGCAGAGAGGGCAACCTTCCCGGTTACCCCTCCTTAGGCCTTACCCTCGTAGAGTGTCTTCTCTCCGATCGGCTTGCTCTCTGGGTGCCAGCCAGCCAGACACACACCCTGCCACCACCGGGTAGTTTCGGTGCCTGGCCACCAGCAAACATGTCACCAGTACTTACATTCGCATCGCTCGTCCATGGACTTGGATGGCGCCGGTGTAAACGCCGCTATTCCCGGCGGCGCCGCACATGGCTTGGGACCTTGAACATCGATCCTTGCTGACGCTGAGCGCCCAGCTAGGCGCCAGTGCTGACACCCAGAGGCTCAGGCGGCTAGCGCTGAGTTCGCTCTATCTACCTCGCTGGTCGATCGCGAGATCACTTGGTAGTTACTACCGTTGCTTCCGTGTCCGTGCCGAGCAGGCCCGAGCGCAGCCCCAGGCGACCAGTCCCCATGCTGCAGCTGCTTATTCAGCAGCCCGCCACCGACGGCACGAAAAGATTAGCTAAGCAGACGATGTGAGCTGCCATAGCCAGGCGGCGACGTAGGCCATGTTGCGATGTAGATCGCCAAGTCACCAGCCACGTGACTGGTAACGTTCCCCACGCGTTGGGTTGGTCGGCGCAATCCCATACACTCCCCCCCTGGGCCGCCCCATCCACACGCACCCACCCAACCGCCCCGGCTGCCACGCCTCCACCTCCATCCCGGCCATGCCCGAAAACTTTGCCAAGCTGGAGCTCGCCACCGAAGGCGACCTCGAGTGGGCCTTCGCTGCGCTTACGTCCCATGCGCACGACCTGGCACGCAAGCAGCTCTCCTCCTCCCGCTCCGCAGTGCCGCCGACGAGCGCAAGCTCCTCCGCCGTTGACGACGTACGTCCATCGCCCCCTGCCTCCCCACCGCCCCACCGTCCTAGCTGACGCTCTGCATACCCTTCCCCAGTGGCTTGCCAATGCCCGCGCGCGCCTCCTTCCCAATATCGAAGTAGACGGTGTGCCATGGACCGCACAGGGCGCTGCTCTCCCAGCGTCGAGTCACACCGAAGCGTTTGACGTTGACCTGCAGCGCGTGTGGCTCAGCTGACGGCCGTGTGGAGGAGCTGACCGAGACCGGCCGTGCGTGGGCGGAAGGAGATTCCGAGAGCACGCCGTGAAGCACGGGAGGACCGTGAGAGGGTCGCGGCAAGGTCCAAGCTGCTTTGGACGCACGCCCGAGCGACGCAGGCCGCGCTCACAAGGCCCTCCTGCAACACACTGCCACTCAACCTCTTCCCCCCTCTCCCCAATGCCGAACGCAGGGATCAGCAGGCTCGCACCTCAGTGCCGCCTTGCGCGATACCGAGCAGCTGGAACTCGTACGTCTTTCCCAGCTTTCCTTTCCCATGTCATGCACCCGCTCGATCGGGTTCTAACCTCTGCTTTGCTCCACCAGTCACTTCCCCCAGAGCTTGGCCGCTCGCCAAGCCACCGAACTGATCAAACGGCTCACACAACCTCCTCAGGATCAGGGTGGCGATGCGAAGTCCTAAGCTCTGGGGGACGCCGTGGCTTTTGCTCGGCGCGATCGTCCCTCTCCCTTGTCCTCTGTTTCTGTACCATACCCCCCCACCCCCCCACCCCTTCCCACACTGGTGGATGGCCAGATGTATGATGTCACTATTTCCATGTTCTCTACCCATATCTACACATTCCTAAAAGGGGGTGCCTTCCGCCTGTACCCCTTTCCCGCAGTGCGAAAACCCAGGACATTCTTGTCTCGGCTTGCTGCGTGGTGGGGACGCGGGTCGTGCATTTTTCTCTTGGTACTGCGCTCGGAGGGACTCGGTCCCGGCTTTTGATCCCATAGTATCGTGCACGGCCTTCACTCGGCGGGCATGCGCCCGCGCTTGCGCTCCGATGTGTCCTACGTTGTGGCCATCAGGGCGATGGCTGGTTCAGGCTCGACTCGGGACCCAGGCCTCAGTCAGGCCGCAGGCCGACCAGCGTAACGATCGCTGCGATGTTGATGCAACAAATGATTAGTGCTTATGATGTAAGATGACGTGATGACGCAGGATTCAGTCGCCCACTCCTCCGATCTTCTCTCCAATCACGTTGAACCGCCTTGCTCAATTAAATGCTATTGACGTGCCTGCTGCTCCGCCGCCTTCCCTATGCTTTCCTCGCCACATCTGCTCTGCACGCGTACCCCGAGCCTAGCGAGGGGGGCAGGAGAATCGGACAGGCAAGACGAGTCGAGGAGAGGGGGGTGTGGAGGGGCACGCACATACGTCGATGCTAGTACTCGCGGGAATTGACGTCACCAGGGGCATATTGGAAGGGGGGCTCCGGGACGGCAAAGAAGTCACTGCGATCGGGTTGGCGATGGAGCTTAGCGCTACGCGGCGAAGCAGATGCGCTGTGCGGATCGAGAGCGTCTCACCAACGCAGCGGCCTCGTCCATCCCCTCCCTCGGCTCCATCCAGCAGGTCGGGGGTGTATATATCGCCCTCCCCCCTACCCTCCTCTCTCGCACGTCCACCCCATCCCGGTCTCCGCCATCGATTGTGCTCCCCACCCCCCCTACCCGCCTAACCATGGTCCAGGCCACGTTCAACGAATCCCTTCCTGGCGCCAAGGCCGGCCAAACACCACAGCAAGCCGCCGAGGCAGAGCAGGAGCGCCTGCAACTCAACCAGCAGCTCAAGGCAGAGGGCAAACCTCAAATCCCAAGCACACCTCGCTCCAGTCGGGCACCACGAGCAAATCCAGCTGGTACGAACAACCCCTCTTTCCGCCTTGCTTTCATATGCTGTTCTCGGCTTTCCCTAGACTCTGCTGACTTGTCTCCCTTTGGTGCCCCTGCTTGGCCAGACTACGACCACACCGGCGGTCCCGGTGGCCAGGGCCCCAAGCCCGTGGAAGACCCCACGATCTAAAATGAAGTGGGTGCCTGTGGGGGCGGCGTCAGGCCAATAGCATCATGCGTACCACACCACCTTGAGTTATGAGTATGCTTTGGTATGGAGCGGGGCGTGGCCATGGAAAGTGCGAGCTAGTCCGGGGGCGTTGTAGGAAAGTGCAGTGCAGTATGGGATCCAGGGGGTGGAGCCGCTGGGATCAAGGGCAAACTGGACAGGCGGGGTTGGGTTGGCGTATCCTTCTAATAGGTGGAGACCTTCTTGCCTGGCGTTCGTTCGCCCGTCCTCTACGCATCCCGCAACGGACAATCGTGACGGAAGTGGGACACGGTGGTCACCACATGAACCGCTGGGCCTGCCCCGGCTCCTGCGGCCACGAAAACGTCGGTAGAGAAAGATGGACATGGTGACAAGATTGAGAGCCATGGCCCATCCTAGCTCGACAGTGGCCCAGCGGCGCAGGAGCGACCCGTCGCGCACATTGGCACACTGAGAATCTCTCGGATCCGATACGTGCGCCGGCAGCCCCTCCGTACCGTCCGCATCGCCCGTCTTGTCCCTCTCGTCCGCCTCGTCCGCTGGGCCTCGCCCATCGCAGCCGGCACCCAGGTACAGGTAGGTTTAGGCGCATGATAATGTACGGCACCACAAAGTACCGTGGCTCCAGCAGCGGCGACGGGACGAGCACCAGGGCCGAGACCGAGTAGGCCAACGAGCCAGAGCGGCTGCGGGACTGGGCCAGGCGCCGCCCACAAGCGCACACTCAATGCATACAGCGGTACCAGCGCCGTATCGCGTCGCCGGCCGGCCAGCGACGGCGACGAAAGTAGAAGGGATAGGGCGTTGTCAGCCAGGAGAAAAGGATGGAATAGCGTGCCCCATCGGACAGCGCCACCAACCCCAGGCACAGCACGAAAAACCCACGCGCCACGGTCGCCCTAGTACGTCGCGACTGGGCGGTACACAAGTCGCGCACAGTGCCTCCCGCCAAGGCGAACAGGTACGGCCACGCAAAGAGGGAAGTGAAGAGCGCAAGGTACGGGAGCTGCATGAAGTGAAGCCCAGCTTGGTGGTTGCTCTTGTCCCCGAGAACGATACCGCCGTTCCAATACAAAAACGCGGCAAAGAGGATGGGAGAAGGGAGGTAGAAGGCTAGGTGGGTTGCAGCCCGCCGCCAGGCAGGCCACGAAAGATGCGTTAGGCTATGAGCCATCATGGTCAAGGGACGCAATGGCCAGGCGCTTGCCTGGACAATGGAGGCAGGTACATCCCTCCCTCTTCCAGGTCGGTCAGGAGCACGGTCCAGGCCACAAAGGCGACCCAGATGATGTTTGTCTGGCGGAAGAAAAGCGAGACCACGCCCATCTGGACGTTACGAGGCGCACCCGGTATCAACACCGCAGTCACAGTCAGAGGAGAGCTGCCAGGAATCAGCCGAAAAATACGTACCACGGAGGACAAAGCGTAGTGCCGTTTTGTGGCCAACAGATAGCAGAGCAGGAACGAGGCCAGACTAGGTACATCAGTGTAGTACAGAAAGCCCAGCATCCAGAGCGGGGAGAGAGATGAGATGGCATAGCCTTCGAGCAGTGCAGTGGTGTAGGCCCCGCCGGGGGGGGCCAACGCGAAGCGCAGCGCGGCGAGGAGCCACGGCAGCGCCAAGAGGGACAGAAGTGGCACGAGGCGGAGGAAGGGCAGCGACGTGCAAAAGGACGGCAGTGCGGAGAGGAGGCGGTGGGGGATGGCGCCCAGGACAGAGAGGAGGTAGAGGCCGGGCGGGGTGGTGAGCTTGGGGTCCCACCGGCGCCACTCGCCGCGGCAGTAGGCGGCTGCCTGGGGCGCATGGAAGAGCTCGTCCATGTACGGCGCCGACACCTCCTCGTTCACGCGGCGGGCGACCAGGCCCAAGCCCAGGACCCAGGCCGCGGCCAGGAAGGAGCGCAGGGCCGGCATGGACGGGCAGGGCGGAGGCGGCGGAGCGTGGCTGCCACCCGAGCGGAGCAGAGCGGAGCCCACGCGCAACGGCGCCGAGGACCGACCCGTGACGATGGACGGCCCATTGGATGAACGTTTGAAACGGCCGCTGTCTGTTCCGCCGCCGGCCAACTGGCGCAGGTCCAGGGTCACTGATCCGATGCTAGAGTCCCCGCCCGACGCTGCGCGACGCGTTCCACAGCAGCCCCCACGCTCCCGCCGCCGCGTCTCCCTCCGTCGTGCCCGTCGCCACCACCGCCCTCTCCATGGCCACGCCCGCCGCCGGTGCTGGGTCCTCCACTCACCACACGCTCTCCACCGCCGCCCCTCCACTCTCGCCCTCCGCCCACCCTTCGCCCGACCCCCCCCTCCCACCCCCACAGCAGATGCTCCCACGCAGCTCCACATTCTGCCGCCATGCTCGTACTTCGCCCCGACTCGGAGGAACAAACGTGTCTCGGCTCGGACCCCGTCAAGGAGGAGGATGCGCCCAGTAGCAAGCGCCGGCGTCTGGAGTCCCAGCCTCAGCAGCCTGACCCAGCACAAGCAGCAAAAGCGCTCAGTTCCACCACCCCAGGTCCTCTCACTGCCTCACATCCCAGCCCCAGCTACCAGCAAGTCGTCTCTCTCCATGGCCACTCGCGCTCTGTGTCCGCCCTAGCTTTCTCCCCCGACGGTACGCGTCTGGCTTCCGCTGGCTCAGACCGCGTCGTGCAGGTCTGGTCGCTGCCAACCGGCAGCCTGCTCTTCTCGCTCCGCGGTCATACGCAAGGCATCTCCGACGTGGCATGGAGTCCCGACTCGACCTATGTCGCCTCTGCCTCCGACGACAAAATGGTCAAGGTGTGGAATGCTCGGACAGTATGTGACCTCCCCCCCACGTTTAACCCTTGGCCATCTCTTAACCTTGTTCCTTCTCCTGCAGGGCGAGTTGGCGCGCACGCTGGAAGGCCACAAGAGCTGGATCTTGTGCGTGGCATTTAACCCCCAAGGAACGCTGGTGGCCAGCGGAGGGTACGATGAAACACTGCGGCTGTGGGATTTGCGACGAGGTAGGTCCTCTCCCCCCCCGCAAAGGTGCGATTCTGATCTGACGCGGTATCCTGTGCAGGCGAATGTCTCAAGGTGATCAATGCCCACACTGAGGCCGTGACCTCGGTGGATTTTAGTGCCGACGGCGCAATGGCCGCAACAGGGAGCTACGACGGCCTGGTGTACGTTACTCCTTTTTCTGCTTTGGGGGCTTCTGCGGTTGCCCTGGACTGAACGCTGACTGCTGACCTGCACCCCTTCAGGCGGCTGTGGAACGTGCTGACGGGGCAGTGTCTCAAGACGCTTGTGCCCCAGACGGGTCCAATGATGGCCACAGTTGCCACGCCTGTTGCGTCCGTCAAATTTGCCCCTTCCTCCTCCTTTCTGCTGGCGAGCACATTGGACAACTCGGTCCGCCTCTGGGACGTGATCAACGGTAAGATCGTCAAGACCTACACTGGTCACATGAACGAACGGTACCCCACCAAGGCGGTTTTCACCCGCCCCGCTGGCCCAGCGGCGGAGAGCGCGCATCACTGCCTGAGATTCAGGTCGTCTGCGGGGCTGAGGACCAAAAAGTTTGGATCTGGGATGTGCAGAGCAAGGAGGTGGTACAGACGCTCTTTGGACATACCGACGTCATTCTGGCACTCGCGGTGAGTCTGGGCCCCTGGAAGCAGGCAGCAGCGCAGCGGCGGGGATTGCGGATATGCAGCATTACTGACCTCGTCGTTCTGCCAGGTACACCCTACCCTCCCTATCATCGCCTCGGGCAGCATGGAACATGATCCTAGCATCCGGGTCTGGATGGACGTGGCGGACGATGTGGCGGACGACGTGGCGGATGACGGGGCGGGCGACTCAGCGGGCGACGCACCGTAGCTGGAGACGGCTACCATGGTCCTACCCGACCCATGGGCAGAGGTTGATTACACGCGCCACCTGTCTCCTGCGGTCTGCCCGCCCAGACAGCGAGGACGGACGTGGAGGTGAGGTGGCCCTGCTGTCCTACGACGACGCGACAAGTCCAGGGTTGGGGATTGAGTGGCTACGGACTTGCACCTTGCACTTGTGCATCTGTATCTGTATCTGCATCTACATCTACATCTGCATCGTCTGTGGTACACGAAAGACGAATGCGTCCGAGGCATGCAACCAGGAAAATGCTAGCCCGAACGGGCTGGGCTCTCGGTTGCCGGCTCCTGAGTTTCGTAATGGATTCAGCTCCCCTCTGGCATGGAGCGAGCCATGCAGCACACGCAGATGGCAACAATGCATGACTAGTAATGGGGGCAGGCGCGCTGCGCATGAGCTCGAGATTGGCCTGCTGCGCGTGTGGTGGACGGTGCCAGGACAGGCAGGCGGTACTGGCGATCGCTCTTCACCTGATACGTGTTACCGGCCGTACAGTTATAAAAGCCTTAGTAGGCCTGATAGCGGTACGGGGGTTACACGGCGTTAAACGTAAACCTGCCTCCCCGTCTGACTTGCAGGTTTGGAAGGGGTCCCCCCTCAAAAACCAAAGTGGGGTCCAGCTCTGCGGAAGCAGGAGGGGCCAAATGTTGTCGTGATTCGGTTGAATGGGCGGAAGCGCCAATGCTGGGAGGATCCATGGACAGCCCCGGTTCTCAGGCCATCTCAGACATCGGGGTGATGAGCTGACTGAGCGATGAGCCCCATCTGCATGCTGGCTTCCAACGCCCTCTCCCCCTGTCCCTGCCCCTGCGTCCTCGTTTTGGCTCCCTGTCGGCGGCTCGATTCCCTTTCGGGCATCGCTCCACGGTCCCCACCACCACACCACTTGGTATCTCGTCCATCCCATTGCGTGCCTCCTGGGATCAACTGCCTCACTAAGACGTGTGTGTGGGGGGGAGGGTAAGGAGGGTGTTAAGGGGCGAGTATTAAGCTGTTCCACCACATCCCCCGAGTTTGACCTGCAACCAACCAGAGGTCCTTCGCCTGCTGTGAATTGGCCGCAGTGAACTGGCCGGGACGCTGACACGAAGCACACCCCATCGCGTATACAACCACCCACCGTGTGGTACTCCAAGTACGTGCCCACCGCCTAGCCAGCATCCGCCTACTGCGTCTTGGAAGAAATTCTTACCTATATGCTTGCTCAATCCAACCGCGGGAACGGGAATCGTTGGTACTGCTAAGGCTCCCTCTGTCCAGCTCAGCCACAGGTGAGCTGGAGACTTCAGGACCGGCCGTGCTGGGCATCTACCCGTTGATGGTTGGATTGTTGAGAAAGTACAGCCGGTTTGCAGGCCGTCTGCGTCACGGCGATGGCAGCTAGGCTGGGGGGGGATGCTGGACAGCTCGGCGCTCTCAGGCAACCGAACAACCTCCCGTCACATTTTGAGTCATTGGTCCTTGCCTTGATCTTTGGGCGGTGTGGGTGTGGCGACCGACGCAGGCGCAGGCGCAGGCGCAGCCTGAGTAGCACCATCGTCGTCATAGAAGCACACCACCACGTACGCCACCAGCACCATGTTCGCCACTACGGCCGCCAACCCGCCCGCATAGTTAATGTTGCCGGCAAACAGAGTGTCCTTTGAGCCATAGAGCACCGCAATGGGCAAGGAAACATGGCGAACGAAAAGAGGGAGAAGGTGCGCCACACCGAGCCGTCTGTCCTGCCCGTCGGCGGCACCGGAGCAGCGGCAAGGGGCGCCGACGCCAAGGTCGATGGGGGGGCGGAGGAGGATGCATTCTGCTCTGCAGAGAACGCAGTCGGGGGTTGCGGGGAAGAGCAGCGATGCGCTGCCGGACTTGCCCCTCGGAAGTTGTGGGGGCAGCGAGCGAGCTCGACATGGTGGATGAATGGCTGAACGCAACCACGCAACCACACACCGCGACGAGCCCTCCGACTCAGGGCGTAGCGAGTGCGGGAACCGGGAACCCTCGTTGGTCCGCGCGTCAGCTTCTATCTGAAATTGCAGCACAACCGCCCTCCCAATTTCAACTGCGCCTGGGGAGTGTGACCATGTGACAACAGGCGGCAAGGCACATCACATCACGCGTGACATGCCCGATATGGACACCCCATCAGTAATTGCATCCGTCGAGCCCATGTACGACTAGGGTTGCAAATGCTGCGGCAGTACATTGCGGCCCAACCCTACTGTTGGCGGTTGCTGGTCTGCTGGAATCTCCCACTGCGGCCACGCGTCCGGTGGTTCGTGCCGACGACTCCTCACCAAGCCCAACATGGTGAGTGCTACGCCTCTGCCCGTCCGCGCGACCCTGGCAGCGCTGGGACCCATCCGCATGATGAACGACGGGGTGCTAACTCGAACGATTGCAGGACCCGAACTCGCCCGTGACGCTGCGCACGCGTAAGTTTATGCGCAACGCTCTTCTCCAGCGGCGGCAGTGCTGCTGGAGGTCATCCACCCCGCGCGTCCTAACGTGAGCCGTGCTGAGCTTTCTGAGAAGCTCGGTGCGCTTTACAAGGCGCCCGCCGAGCAGGTCGTCACTTTTGGCCTGCGCACCCACTTTGGTGGTGGACGCACCACGGGCTTTGCTCTGATTTACGACTCGGCCGAGGCCCAGAAGAAGTTCGAGCCCAAGTTCCGTCTTGTCCGCTCGGCCTGGCCGAGAAGGTCGAGGGCGCTGGTCGCAAGCTGCGCAAGGAGCGCAAGAACCGCGCCAAGAAGTTCTTTGGCACCGCCAAAACAAGGCGTCGGACAACAAGAAGAAGTAAATCATCTGTTCCTTCACTCTTCTCCCGTCGCATCTCGCTTTGGGCGTTTCATTGCGCACGCAATGCTCCAAAAGTCAGGGGTACCAGGCAAACGTGGGTTCGACTGGGCCCTCACCGATGCCTGTGTCACCCGCCTCTATGGGACCCCTGTCGGGCAGGTTCTGCCACTGCACTACATGTGTTTTATGCATCCCACGTTGGAAGCGGACCAGGTACCGGCTTCACTTGCAATCGTTGGGAGGCCAGAAAGGGAGGACCAGGCACGACCTTTGCCAGATGAGTTAGGCTTTGTGCGTCAACATGTAGAGGCATGTGGTGGGCGCTTCGCCGGGCTGGAACGTCACGGCGGGCTGTGGCGGTGGGCTGTAGGTAGACCAGGGTTCCTTACCCATTCTGGTCTCGGGAATTCGCTGACATGACTGCGACTCGATTCGGGCTAATGTTAGGGGGATGGGCCTAATACTTGTGTAGTCCAGCTGCGCAACTCGGCCGAGTGAGCCAGTATATACGCAGTATGGGGAGAGATGCGCTGATAGCATCATATCGCGCCAAAGCGCCCAACAGCGCCATCAAACTGGTCTCCTTACGCCACTGCCGCCCTTTTGTGTTTCTGCTACCAAGGGGGCAGCGATGATGATGCCGGTGTGTTTGCTCTATGGGCGGCTGTATCACGGTCCTGATACTGGTACACCACCGGCGCCGGCGGCCCTCTTGTCTTGTCTGGAGCAGGCGGCGCCACGGCGTCCGCATGATTCACTCTTCTCCATCTCGATTGGCTGCGCCGAGCGCCCAATGCCCCTGGTCACGCATGCGCATCATGCATTTTGATCCACAGCTACCGAAGATCGCAGAATGGCTGTAGAGTTCCCCTCCTCTGATGCCGGCGGCTGTTATCAGACGAGCTGGCATCCACCCACCACACCGGCAGCCCCGGCAGCCGCCGTGGTCGGGTGGGACCAGGATAGATTATTGCCTAGTACTAGCACGAGAATTGGGCTCCGCTGCGAAAGCGTTTATCGTTTGTGGCGTATGCGTGCCCTCTCGCCGTACAGCATAAGCTCCTGACTATAGTGACTCCCCTATTATATACGCCTTCGGACCGCCCCTCCCCTGTCCTCTTCATCTCATCGTCCCCCTTACAACCACCTCCATCCGCAACACACAACGCTTTTCGTCACCATGTCTGATCTGACCTTGGCCGGTTACATGATTGAGCGCTTGCGCCAGCTTGGTGTCAATTACATCCAAGGAGTGCCGGGCGACTTCAATTTGGCGCTGCTCACCCGTTTTCGCGAGGGAGGGCTCCAGTGGGTGGGAAACACAAATGAGCTCAATGCAGGATACTCAGCAGACGGCTTGGCCCGCGTTTTGGGAGAAGACCAACCCCGTCCGTCGGTGATTACCACTACATTTGGCGTGGGAGAACTGAGTGCTTGCAACGCCTTGGGAGGAAGCATGGCCGAACGCTTGCCTGTTATCCACATTGTCGGTACTCCTCTCCCAAAGGCTCAGGATGAGGGTCTTCTACTTCACCACACACTTGGTACGTTGATGTGTCCCTTTCCTGCCTCATCATCGTCCCTCCAAAAAAAGAGTCGTAACTAACCAAGCGCTATTGCATCCTTTTCGCGCACTTACGTGTATATTCGCGCACTTATGTGCATATAGGCGATCACAAGTTTGACGCGTTCCTCAACATGGCCCGTCAAATCACTTCCAAGCAGCTTGATTTTTACATTCTCTACCGCGAAGGACGCTTGATCCAGCGTACCGACGCCGACGACACCTTGGTTGGGGGAGATGATGCTGCTGCGCGCGTTCGATGCCACGGTGCAGCACTGCTTGGTGCGCTCGCTTCCCGTTTACATTGCCCTTCCAAGCAACCTGGTGGACTACAAACTGCCAGCCGAGTCTGCTCTCCGGTTGGAAACACCTTTGGTCACTGAACCTCCCCCAAACGACCTGGAGAAGGAGGCGAGCGTGTTGGAAGAGATTCTTGCGGTGATCAATTCTGCAAACCTGCCCGTCTTGATCGTTGATGCATGCGCCAACCGGCACAATGTTGCAAGCGAGGTGCGCGAGTTGGTGGAGGAAAGCGGCTTGGCCTTTTTCACACCACCCATGGGAAAGGGTGGACTGGATGAGCAAAACTCCCATTTTGGTGGCGTGTACCACGGATCTTCGTCCCACCCTACGGTCAAGGATATTGTGGAGGATCAGGCGGATCTGGTCATTTCCATCGGTACACTCCTTTCGGATTACAACACCAACTCGTTCAGCTTCCGGACTCGCAAATCTCACCATTGAACTCCACAGCACCTACTGCGAGATCGGGTTTGCTCGTTTTGAAGAAATTAGCATGAAGCACCTCATCCCCAAGATTGCCGCGGGGCTCAAAGAACGCCAGGCCGAGCGGGGGGTCAGACACGGACAATCCTTGCCCCCGCCTACGCCGCTTTGCTCAACCAACTGCCCACGCCAGAGGAAGACCTGGACGAGCTGGATGCTACGGCACTTGAGTCCATTGGAGGCGTAGAGGGTTACAAGGAGAAGGATCCTATTACTCAAGCCTATCTTTGGCCTCGGGTCGGGAATTTTTTCCGCACAGGCGATGTGATCCTGGGCGAGACAGGTACCTCTGTCTTTGGTTAATGGACGTCACGTTCCCGACCAATGTGCATTGGCTCTCGCAGGTCCTTTGGGGGTCCATTGGCTACACTGGAGGGGCAGTGCTAGGCGCAGCACTGGGCTTGCGGCAGCTGAAGAAAGAAGACCCTAGCCGCCCGGGCCGCACCATTCTGTTCATCGGAGACGGTTCGCTTCCAACTCACGCGCAGGAAATAAGTACGGTTCTCCGTCACGGTTGACCCCTCTTATCTTCAATCCTCAACAATGATGGATACGAAATTGAACGGCAAATCTTGGGGAAGACGAGTCGTACAACGAGCATGCCCCTCGCGCGCGACTTGCTTGATAAGACCTACTAACCACACGCTCTTTCCCCCTTTCTGTTTTTTTTCCTACTCAATCTCTAACCTTATAGCGTTGCGCCTTGGAACCACTCGCTCTTGCTTGATTTCTTCAGTGCGCCTCCCGGATGGGCGACCACAGGTGCAGTCGCATGCCAACGACCCCGAGCCCAGCCAAACGGCATACTATGCCCTCCACACAAAGAAGGAGCTTGACCACCTCCTCGATGACCGTGCTTTTAACCGTGCTGCAAAGTGTACAGTTATCGAGGTGTTCCTGCCCCGGGGCGACTGCCCACCTGCACTCAAGCGCCAAGCCGCCATGTCTCGCGTCTTCAACGCCGAGTAAGCTAAGGAATTAGCGGCACACATCGCCCGTGTGGTTGAGTGGTCGCTAAGCACCAGGAGATAAAGAGATGGGGAAAGATGATACTACCATAATTTAATTCAAGCTGCGAGAAGAAGCGACGATGAAGAACCAGCCGCAGCGAGCCATATCACCCGTTCGGCCGGCTCCTTCTCTGGAAAAGCACTGAGATAGATTATCGGTTCAGTTGAGGTTTAAAAGTGTCATCGCTATGTCGAGAAACCTGCAGCGAGAGACGCATTGTTAGTTTGCGAAGGAGATGGGGACGCAAGAAGAGTGGGAGATGAGATTATTCGAATCATCGAAGAGGACCATTCTTAGTAACCGCTTTGCGTTCCACTCTTGCATCCTACCCTGACACCACTGATCTCGTCCCTCCTTCTTCTCCTTCTCCTTCCCCGCCTTTCCTTCTCCATCAAAATACATTGCTAGACTCACGCCCCATGCTTCCGGAACTGTGCTAACCACATCATCACACTTTTCAAGTCTCCTGCAACGCGTTACGGATGTCCTGACTGCTCAGATTGCCCATATTTCCCACTCAAAGCGCACTCGCCATCGTCCTCGGCACAGTGACACGATGTCGCTGACTGCTTCATCCAGCAACCTTCCCCGACGTATGCGATGGCCGGCTGACAGGCATTGTTGTGGATGGTCCCAGCAGGTGGGATGGTGACTCCAAGCTATTGGCAGGAGGGGACGCGGGGAAGGGCACATAGAGCTGGCCTGCACAGGAGTAGAGGAGGGGAGACCGAATATCGCAAGCTTTGGCCCTGGACGTTTGATAGTCATGTCAACTGGCAGGGGCAATGCGGATGTGCATAAAGCTGAAAGTGAATGGGGCAGTCGCCATCGAGAGGCGGAAGATGGTGATGAGCGGACCGGTGGTCGTTCCCGAGCTGATGATGGTACAAATGGAAGGTTGACTGGGGTAGAACGAAAGTGAGACGGGCACGCCAGTCACCAACCCTGCACCGGGTTAGGACGACATTTCACCAACCACTGCCTCTCCACCTCTTTCCTTGTTCTCTTACCCACCGCCACGGGTCACCTTCGGCCACCCACCAACGGACTCGTGTGCTGCGCTCGTTCTTTGCCGTCAACGGGGCAACATGCCCTAATAAGCCCCGACTTCAACGGCTCATGATCCTTGTTGCGTTCCTTGTTTCGGCCTTGTTTGGCTTGGTGTTTTGTCGAGGGTATTGGGTCCTTCCCCACTTTCCCACTCCCACTTCAACCACACCTGCCACCGTACGCGGCACGAATCGAATCTTCTCCCTTCGGTTTTGGGCCTGGGGCTATCCGTATGCAGTATCTTTACTCTTGTTCACCTGTCGTGGTCAGAACAGGGTAGCAGGAAATGTACTGGAGGCAACGCGGTGGCAGATGAGGGAGGTGATGCGTGTTGCAGTTGGGATGATGTAGACTCCTCGGCGTGCCCCAAGTGTCATTGGACCCCCACCGGCTGAACCTGATTTGGGGAAAAGGAGGGTAATGGAGGGTCCAGGAGAGGGGAAGCAAGAGATGAGGTGGACGATGTATTCACTTGACTGGAGTTGGAAGATAGGTGTTGCGAGGCACTGGGTGAGCCAAGATGGTCATAGTCTCTCCCCTTTCTTACGCGTCACGCTCCGAGGGGCGGTCCAGCATGACTTGGTTTGGCCATGGGCTCGCGGCCGCTGCCTTTGGAATGGCGTTGGGGGCCTTCTACTTACTTTGGATCAGGACCACTGTCAGCCGCTTCGGCGCCCGGTTGCAGTTCGCCGGCGCCTGGCTTACAGTGTGTGCGCCAGCACCGCCCAATGCGAAATGTCAGCAACTTGGGCCATCGTAGAGCAGATGAACACCAATTAAGCGCGCCAGCGCCATCCTAGGTCGGTAAGTCCGGAGAGACGGACACTGCGAGCACACATCACGAGGGACAGTCAGCACCCGCACTCTTTCTCATCCACAGGTCGTACACCCCATGACTGAGCCACATTAGTCGGCTTGAACGAGGCGATCTGCAGGTGAGCGATCCCTTCTTCATCTCGGCACCAGGTCATGGAAGAAGCTGGCCAAGATTCGATCTACACCTTCATAATGGTTAGTCATCGTCGACAGCGGGTCCTGTCCAACCTGCCCCGCCACCATTCGAGCTCATCATTGCCTGGAGGGATGTTTGACCGCTGGCGGAGGAAATGTCTCGAGTATAGCAAGGCGATCACTTGCTTAATCCATCGGCTATTCTCCTGCGCCTAACGTATTGGTACCTGTTTAGCGCGCTGGTCAGTACGTCACTGGAGAGCAAGGGTTGGTGTTCCGCCATGATTACTAACAAGTGGATGTAATAGAAGAAAGAGGGAAACTGCATTGGCACGTCTCGCCCTTCGGGCGGCCGTATGGCCGAAAGGAAGGCGGTGGTGCCATAGGCTTGTCGCATGCGAACAGGAACCAAAAGCGGACCGCGAGATATCTCACCGCTTCACAGAGTGCCTGATGGAAGCGCCAACCCCATCTTGGCCGCAGCACCACCGCGGAGGACAGGTGTGATATGAGTCCAGTCCATCAGGGATCCAGCAGGCCCACTGCAATGGAAGGCGCTATATCCAACCCCGTCTTACCAGTGCCTTGAATAGACAACCGGAATACCACCACTGTTGGCACCCGAAAGACTAAGCCACCCATATGGGCTGGCAAGGAGAAAAGAGCTTTGTCCCACCTCTGACCAGCCTCGCACTCTCGGATCACCCCTCCCGGATTACCTTCACATCATGCCAGAGCTACTCGTCCATCTGCTGGAGCTGGTCCGCCAGATCCTCCGCCCTCATTGAACGGGCAGATTCCGAATATTCTGTTGCAGAGACCCCCGCAACAAAGCGGTCCTGCAGCGGCAACCCGTGCAACGAGGGCGCAGAGCCGCCTGTGGCCCAACCCAACCCCGCGTCCTGGGGACGCAGCGTAGGCGCCGACCACCCTAGGACACCTGGTTGACATGGCGGTGCGCACGCGCCAAATCATCGATAGCTGTGGCCAGGCCTCCTCGATATCGGTCCTGAGGGAGGCGCAAATGTCGACCGAGGAGCCTCCCTGCCAGCCCGCCTTCTCAAGGAAGCAGTGTTAAACGCATCGCGATCGTCGAGTTGATCTAGATAGGCAATTCCCAAGCGAACGCCGCATGTTTGGGTCACCATCGTGCTGCCCGGCCGCGAGGCTGCTGCGCGCTCCACCACTCGAATGGGCCTGAATCGGACTGCTAGGTTGTCCGCTTCGTGTGGCAAGTTTGGGCTGAGCCCCGACTGCCTGGCGTAGCGGCTGTCGGTGGTTACGCGAGTTCCCACCGGCCGCGAGCACGCGCCCACGGCAGGCCACATGATTCGCCACGATCTCCAGGCGGTGGGCAAGGCGGATGAGAAGGAGGTGGTGGAAAGATGGAGAAGGAATCAGTTCAGCTTGGGCCGTGTCAGGAGGCGCCAGCGGCTTGTTGGTTCACCCGCCACAGGATCGTTTCAAGATTCAATCGAGCAATCAATCCTGCTCCAGTGACCGGTGACCGGTGACCGGTGACCGGTGACCCCAGCCGCCTCCATCGCCCAAACGAACCGGTTCGGTAAGCACCGCTCGGACTGCTCTCTTGCCACCGCCAACTGGCGCGTTTGGTCCTGCATCCGATCCACATCTCGCCCAGACGGGATCAACATCCCACCACGCACCATTACCTCGTTCCCGTCGCTCTTGGCGTAGACCAGAGGAACAACAGTCGGGTAGGGTGTGGTTGTCATGCATTCCATACCGACCGGCTGTTTGGGGGATGAACGTACGAAGAAAACCGCAGGGAACCCGTGAGTGCCGTCCCTCACATCGCGAGCCAGAGCCGCCCATCACCCCTCAAGCAAGGGCGACCGAGACAAGGCTTCTCCCCGTCCAGCCCACGAGGTCTTGGGGTGCGCCCGGCCCACTACGCTGGCTGGCTACTTTCGGCCCAGTTTTGGCTTGGCAATCGGCGTGTGACGGGAACGGGGTCGGCAACGGACCTCACCATTTCGGGTACCGTCCTGATGACGGGGTTGATGGCTCGAGCCTCCTTACGCTAAATGTCAGAGCAAAAAGTGGCCATCACACTAATTTGACTGAACTCGCTTCCATACTACTCGAGGAGTCGTACACCAGAGTGCTTTGGACACATTCGTGGCCAAAGTAGAGTGCGCAGTCCAGAACGTTCCTGCGGATACACATCTTGCTCGTCTTGTAGCAGCCAAAGCACCGCGAATGACTAGTCTGGCTCCTAGGCTGTGGTTTTTACAACATGGTCGGCAGGGAAATCAAGCAAAAGCGCCTTGATACATGCCCTACAGGGTGGTGCGTTTGGATGGAGTGATCCTTATACCTTTGCTCGCGCAGCGCAAGAGACCGAGCGGCAAGGCAAATGAGGAATGACAACCAACGCTTGCTCTCCACTGGCAGTGTGCCAAATCAGCCCTGGACTAACCACAGGCGTAGTCACCCTGAAGGAAGACCAAGGGAACAGAGTTAGACACCCGTTACACTAAAATTGTACGTTGGTCCGTTGCTTTGGCCTCCGCGTCGAGCAAGGTGATCATCTCCTTCTTGCACAACGAGTGTGGGCGGCAACGTGTGGATGACAGACACGACGTAGGATAGGCGTCGCGCGTCTTGTCCCCGAATGACCAAAGCGTTAGGCCGTTCAATATGGATGGGCTCTTTGGAGCGCCTGCCTTAACCATCGTGATCTCAGCCCGGGTGACAGTGGCGTGGATGCGCCCAATTCGCTCCGGATTGTTGGATAAGTGCTCTACCATAGTGGTCGGAATGTCCTGCGACTCAGTCATGGCCCCGTGGCCAGGAAAAGTGAGTGCTGGATTAGAGGGCACCCCGACCTCCAGCTCTGATCGAGCACTTCTGCTTTCTCGATCAGTCAGGAGCCACAGCGGTGTAATCACGGGAGGCAATAGCTTCGTATGCTGGCGGGCGAGAAAAACCGCAGTCTTTTCCTTGCGCCGTGTGCGAGGAGCAGGCTCTTATGCCCCTACATGACTCCGAAGAGCTCGTCCGCCAATAGGTTCACCTCTCTGTGCAAGTCGATGCCTGGCCTGTGGAGCAAAGTCAAGAGGAGAGAGCAAGACTGATCTGCCCAAACCGACGAGCATCGGGATGACAACTTGGTCCTACCATTGATCGACCACATTGCCGCGATCATCGCCCGGGATGACTTGCCTCGTGTCATTCCTGCTCACCTACCCAGGGGGAGTTTGGCCAGTGCCAGATTCGTTTCTCCGCCTCGAGCGAAACAGATGGCGGAGGAGTTGCTGCAAAGACGAACCGAAAATGAACAACCGATGGGGCAACGGGAGGGGTTTTAAGCAGGGTAGCGAGTGGTTTGATCCACATTCTTGACTCGCAAGATCATCAGTCAGGTGATACTATCCCCAATGCAGAAGCCCACGATCTTGGCACGTTGCGCTTGCACATCTTGCACGCTGTGTTTAAGTCGAGGCACGTTACACATTGGAACCGATTTTTTGTTCACTCGGGCCCTTCGCCTCGATCGCCTTCTGTAACGAAGTGCCCAGCCAACGCACCATCTGTCCCACTCTCCCTTGGACTTGAGTCCCATCTGGGAGAAGAGGGGGGTTACTCTGATATGCAGTGGTAGGATATTGGCTCCAAGACGAGACGGACCTTGGAAGCATATGGGCAGCTTCCACAGCGTCATCATGTTGAGGGATGGCCAAGTGTAAAGCGATGCCGGACCACTAACATTTCCCACGTAAATGAAGAGCGGGCACTGGTTTGACCCATGTCCGTGCCGTAGTGCTCGGACACTCTTGACCATCCATCTCCGTCTGCATACCCGTGCCTGTACGTTCCGGCCTGCACAAGCGCGTCGGTCAGTATATCATACCAGAGGAAGTGTGGGTGGGGATCGTCGTCGTACATGTAAAACAGTAGAAATAATCATGACCCCGGTATTGAATAGGGCCGTGTGGATGATTGTTTCGTCTTTAGTATGAAAGGCGCTGACGGTCGGCGGCAGCAAGCTTGAGGAGAGGAACGCGTTCGCCGTGTGGAAGAGATTGTGCATCATGGAGGTCTTTGCGGTCTGCGCCGGGAGTGCGTGTGAGAAGAGTTTGGGCCTGCTGCTGGAACCAGGCCGGGCCCATTCGATAAGTCTTGGGTGGGGATCAATGCGGTTTCCATGTTGAGGAACACCCAGCCACTCTGGTGGGAGAGGATCTGGCCGATCTGTGGGGCAGCGGAGACGTGCGGGCTGCGAATTGGGGAAGGGAGAACAAAGGGAGGCGCAATGGGGCCACAGCCCTGCTACGAGCGGCGAACAAAAAGGGCGAGGTGGAGGATTCACTTCGGCATAGCTCGGGTTAGGTGGGCGAGGCAGTTATATCCAATCGAGAGTGAGGCTCACCAACACCATCTCCATCCTTTTTAGGGGTCCATCGAGGGGATGAAGAAGAGCCGCGCCCCCCCGGACCTGTTCTGGGCCCTGTTATGGGCACCCGTCCCGCACAGCAGAGCAGTATGGAGTAGCATCTGCTCTTCGCCAGCCGTAGAGGCCTCCCTCCCGGCGTATCCGCAGGGAGCGGGAAGCGTGCCCTGCCCTTGCCAATATTGCCTGAATTGGCGCCTTGCACAATGTGTTGGGGGGACGTGGATGCGACGAGATAAAGACTGCTTGAGTGGGCGCACAGTGCCTCTGGAGTTGCGGCGAGCTAATGTGAAATGTCAGCAACTGGGGTTCTAGAAGAAGGGTACATAAACGCGTACAGGCATCACCACCATCAAAGTTGCGGCACCCCATGGGTGGGCCGCCTCCAGGTTGATTTGCATTCCGCCACTGCGCATCGTGTCAACCTCGGGAACCCAGCCACCCTCTCGATGCTAGTTCGGGTGCTGCATGAACAAGGACGGACAGCAAAAAGCGGAGCCGAGGAGCGTGCCCTCTCGTGAGCACGCATCCGGGTTGGTGCGCAGCTTAGAGACAGCAAGGATACGAGGCGTAGCAGAGCCCCAGCGTGTTGGTGGTAGAGAGGCAAACGCTGTCCCAGACGAGGCCAGACCAGAATCGGCGCGGGCTAAGACTGAGCCCTGTGGCGGCGGCCAATGTGGAGGAACTGCGACTGCGTGTGCTCGCCAAGCGAGGCGGCAAACGCACGTAACCTCGGGACGGGAGCAGCGCTTTCGGGGAGTCTCGCGGAGAGGCAGTCGATTGCTGCTACTTGGGCTGCTACCGTTCATCGCTGCGGCCACGAAATATCACAACCAAGCTCCCCTTCCCTGTCATGAGCAGTAGCCCTCCGGACTTGCACAGCAGCAGGGTGCACTCTTGACGGTGGCAAGGCACTCGCCGTGTGGCCAGGCACGGCTCGCTGGAACGCAGACCTGGCGCACAGCTGCTGAAGCAGGCGTGTGGCGCCGACCACCATCTTCTTTCGTAGAGATGGAGGTCGGCGCGACAGAGTGAGGTGCGGAAGGCACCGGCAATCGGTCTCACTCCACCGTCAGGCTTCGCAAGTGCCGTCAGCCTACTGGTGCACAACAGCTGAGCACCCGGGCACGTCCCATGAAACATGCACACGCCATGGATTTGAGAGCCGCTCTAAAGTCATCGTGCTTTAGAGCCAACTGGAGAAGAGGCACCGACCATCCGCCCACGCCTCCCCCCACGTCCCGGGAGAAGCTGCTTGCCGCGCGATAGATGCCCTTATCATCCAACTCCAAAACCATTGGGGGCTCGCCGGCGTCCGCCGCTGCGGTGTCGCCCGTTAAACCAGGCGGGACCCGCTCCGACATTTGCCGAACCACCAACCAGCCAGCGGGTTTCTTCGGGCATGCAGAGTGCTTCGCGCGCAGGGCCTCAACCGTTTCCGGCCCAAACCCCACCGCCGCATCCTGGGGACGCAACGTACGCGCCGCACGTCCCAGCATGCCCTCTTTGACCTGGCGGTGTGCACGGGTCAAATCATCGGAACGCTGGCGCTCTGCAGAGCCCTTCTCCATAGCTGGCGGCCACGCCACCTCCGGATAGGCCCTGAGGGTGGCACAAACGCGGCGGCGAAGAGCCCCCCCGCAAGCCCGCATTCGGCAGGGCAAGCAGGTTGAACACGGCGTCATCGTCGGGATGATCTAAATACGCTCTTCCCAACCGACCGGCCGCCTCGTTTGAACCGACGCCGCACCATTGCGCTGCCCAGCGGAGTGAGCACAGCGCACTCCACCACTCGAATGGATCCGAATCGGAACTGCTGGGGTGGTCCGCTTCGGCTGCCTGACTGGGCTGAGCACAGCCGGCACCGACTGCCTGGCGTAGCGCGTGCGCCCTGAGCTGTTGGTGTTACGCTAGTTCCCACCGGCCTAGTTCACGCGCATCACGGAAGGGGACCACATGATTCGCCACGACCTCCAGACGGCGGGCAAGGCGGAGGAGAAGGTGGCGGTAGAAACGTGGAGAAGGAACAAGTTTTGTATTGCCCGCTTCATCTCCATTCAAGAGTGCACTGGACACTTTCGTAGCTAAAGTAGCGCACGCAGTCCAGAACGTTCTGCGGATACACATCTTGCTCGTCTTGCATTTTTGGGCAGCCAAAGCACCGCGAATGCATAGTCCGCCTCCTAGGCTGTGGTTTGGCAATGTGGTCGGCGGGGAAATCAAGTAAAAGCCCCTTGATCCATGTGTTAAAGGAGTGGTGCATTTGGATGGGGTGATCCTTATACCTTAGCTCGCACGAGCGGCAAGATGAATGCGCAATGGCAACCGAAGCTTGCTCTCCACTTGGAGTACGCCAAAGCAGCCTGGACTAATAATAGGCGTAGTCACCCGCAGCGAAGACCAAGGGAACAGAGCTAGTCACCCGTTGCACAAGGATTGTACGTTGGTGCCTTGCTTTGGCCTCCGTGTCGAACAAGGCGTTCATCTCCTTGCACAGCGCGTGTGCCGGAGGGACGGAGGCGAGCCGATGGCAGAAACGACGTAGGATAGGCGTCGCGCGTCTTGTCTCCGAAGGACCAAAGGGTTAGGCTGTTCGATATGGATGGGCTCTTTGGAGTACCTGCGTTTGCAATCGTGACCTCAGCGACGGTGACAGTGGCGTGGGAGCGTCCAATTCGCTCCGGATTGTTGGATCGGTCGTCGGGCTTTACCATAGTGGCCGGAATGTCCCGTACCCAGCCATGATCCCGTGGCCAGGAAAAGCGAACGCTGGTTTGGAGGGCACCACCGACCTCCAGCTCCGATCGAGCACTTCTGCTTTCTCAATCAGCCAGGCCCAACGATGTAGTCACAGGAGCAGCAGCTTCGTATGCTGACGGGCGAGCAAAACCGTGGTCTTTTTTCTTGTGCCAGGACGAGGAGCAGGCTCGGGCCCCTCTGGTTGGCTGCCGATCACCTGGTCCACCCGTACGTTCGCCTCGCTGCCCAAGTCAATGCGTTGGCTGGTGGAGCAAAGTCAAGAGGAGAGAGCAGGAGTGATCTGCCCAAAGTGACGGGCATAACTTGGTCCTACCATTGACCGACAACATTGCCCGATCGTCGCCCCGGATGACTTGCCTCGTGCTATTGCTGCTCACCTACCCACGGGAGTTTGGCCCTTGCCAGATTCGTTTCTCCGCCTCGAGTGAAACAGATGGCGGAGGGGCTGCTGCAAGCACGAACCGCAAAATGAACAACCGGTGGGGCAACGGGAGGGATTTCAGGCAGGGTAGCGAGCGGTTTTGATCCACATTCTTGGCCCGCAAGAACGTCAGTCAGGTGATACTAGTCCCAATGCAGAAGCCCATGATCTTGGCACGTTGCGTTTGCGCCTCTTGTACGCTGCGTTTTGGAACCTTTTCTTGCTTGGGCCCTTTGCCTCGATCGCTTTCTGTGACAGAATGTCTAGCCTACGCACAATGTGCCCCACTCTCCCTTGGACTTGATTCCCATCTGGGAGAGGGGGGAGAGAGTGCTCTAATATGAGCAGTAGGATAGTGGCCCCAAGAAGAGGCGGAGCCTGGAAGCATATCACTTGGCAGCTTCCAAAAGAACCGCTAAGATCTTCCACATAAATGAAAAGCGGGCAGCGGTTTGATCCATGTCCTTGCGTTAGTTCTCGGACACTCTTCATGATCCATCTCCGTCAGCACACCTGTGCTTGTACGTTCGGGCCTGCACAAGCGCGTCGTCATACATCATACCAGAGGAAGTGTGGGTAGGGGTCGTCGTCGTACATGTTAAACCATAGAGAGAATCATGACCCCGTAGTGGGTAGGGCCGCGCGGATCATCGTTTTTGGCTTTGGTATGAAAGGCGCTGACTGTCGGCAGCAGCAAGCTTGAGGTGAGAGGAATGTTCGCCGTGTGGAAGGGATTGCGTATCGTGAAGGTCGGTGCGGCGGTCTCCGCCGCGATGTGACTGAGAAGAGCTTGGGCCTTCTGCTGGACCAGCCGAGAGTTCGGCCCATTTTCGATCAGTTTTGGGTGGAGATCAAGGCGGGTTCCTATTAAAGAACACCCAGCCATACTGGGTGAGGACCTGGCCGGTCTGTGCGGGCAGCGGAGGCGTGGGGGCACGACTTCGGGAGGGGAAAAAAGGGAGCGCAATGGGGCACAGCCCTGCTGCGAGAGGCGAACAAAAGGACGAGGTGGAGGATTCACTTTGGCATAGCTCGGTTAAGTGGTTGGCCCCAGTCCACCTGATCAATAAACGCGTCCCGCGAGGCAGTTACATCCACGATCAGTATCCAATCGAGAGTGAGGCTCATTGACACTACCCACCCCGTCTCCATCCTCTTCAGGGGTCCAACGAGGGTAGTGAAGAGCAGCCACGCCCCCCCCCCGGACCTGTTCTACGCGCCCATTCCCCAACGCAGCAGCAGCGAGCAGCTTCTGCTCTTCGCCAGCCGTAGAGGTCTTTGCTGCCGGCGCATCCGCAGGGGCGGAAGGCGTGCCCTGCCTTTGCCAATACTCCCGGTATTGGCGCCTTGCCCAACTGGCTGGGGGACGTTGACGTGACAAGTTAATGGTTGCTTGTGAGCAATATTGCTTCTAGTGCTGCGTCCAGCTAAGGTGAAACGTCAGCAACTTAGGTTTCAGCAGAAGGAGATGGACACGTACAGGAATCACCACCATCAAGATACGCATCCCACGGGTGGATCGCCTCCAGGTTGATTTGCATTCCACCGCTGCGCATCATGCCGAGCTCGGTAACGCAACCGCGCTCTCGATGCCAGTTCAGGCACTGCATCGACAGGATGGACAGCAAAAAGCGGAGCCGAGGGGCGTGGGCCCCCGTGAGCATGCATCCGGCTTGGTGCGCAGCGCGAGAAGGAAGCAAGGACATGAGCCCTACATAGAGTCCCAGCGGGTTGGTCGTGGAGAGGCAAAGCGATCTTAAACGCAGCCGGCCAGATCGGGGAGGGGGCTTGGGCGGTGTGGCCGCGGCCAATGTGGAGGACTTCTGCGCGCCAAGCGCGGCGGCAAACGCACGTTTAACATTAACCCCACGACGGAACAGCCCTTTCTGCGCGTCTCGCGGAGAGGCAGTCGATTGCTGCTGCTTGCGGGGCTGCTCGCTGTCCGCTGCCGCCGTAGCAGCCCTGTAGACTTGCACTGCAGCAGGGAGCGTTGCCGACGGCGGCAAGGTGCCCGCCGGTTGTGCCAGACACATTCGCTACCATGCAGGCCTGGCGCACAGCTGCTGAAGCGGGCGGGTGGCGCTCGTCCGACACTGGCTTCGCACGTCCCTTGCTGCCCAAAGCCCCTGCGCCTTCCGTACAACATAGGGGAGAGCAGTGCACGCAGTTGACTGGCGAGGGCACTGCTCATCGTCCCACAGAGCAGCGCTACACGTTTACCGCGTACGCGTCGGATGCTGTGGAAAAGAGGCATTGATACAGCCAGTTTCTTTGGACAAGCATGTTCGTTCCAATTACTACTGGTGCTGAGTTTGGGCTGCGTCGGTTGTCAGTAACTCGCATCGCAAGAGAGGACAAGAGAGCGGGGGCAAACGTACTATTACCACAATGCGAGCCAGCAAGCTTCGTCGAAACGAATGTGCACAACAATGTTGCAGTGAAACCGCCCGTACCGGTAGCAGCTAATCCTATCGTTGGTAACGGCGGCGACATCGCGCCACATTATCACGGCATGGACAAGGTGTACAGCACCGCACTCACACAGTACCAGGGCCCCAAGGCGAACAATAACGATAGTGGCATTGCCATACGTCATGACAGGCAAGCCGACAAGGATATTCGTAGTTGGCGCAAGGAATGGGGCGGCATGGGATGAAGCACTGAGAGGCTATTGGCATGCTCATGCAAGGAAGGCGCTTATTGCTAGCCATCGACGCTCTTAGGCGGTAGGGGTCTGGCTCTTCGGCGAATGGAGCGTTGCTAGCCTTCGTATTCGTCAACCCCACCAGGAGTACCTTTGGTGTTGGCACCGGTGCTACCCTGCTCTGCAGCTCGCACACCGGCCGCGTCCTTAGCCCAACCAACGCCACGCACATGTCAGAATCGTTGCCGAACAGCGAATATGGGCCCAAACGTTGTCGTCTCCTGCTCCGAGTACAGAGGACGAGCGCACTGCCACACACGCTTTTGGCGCGACCGAAGCTGCGCTGCCCACTGGAAGAATAGCAGAATCAGTCCCCAACATTGCAGTCACCCACACCCGTTTGGTGGCGAGTGATGTTCCTTGGGCGGTGGGGTTCCGAGGCGTCTGTGTGGTGGGATCGGTGCGATATATGCCGGGCAGTCGCAAGGAATGAATGGACATGCTTGGGTCTCCCAGGACGCAGTGCCAGCAACGAGTTCCCCAAGATGATGTACCTTAGATGTACACGTAATGTACAAGCAAGCACAAGACAGCTTAGATCCACTTCGGTCGAAAATGGCATGGAGGCCACGAAGGTGGACCAGGTTAACAGGCTGGTATACCCATCGCTTGCATCTCTTCGTTATGACCCGCAACGCGCTCGGGGGGGGGACCGATTCTTGCCGGCCAAGCAGAACGAGACAATTCCAGGACGACCGTCGCGTTTACAGCACCAGGACAAAGGGTGTATCTCCTACGCCACCGGAGGGGCCGAGGGTGGGGGGAGGGGGAAGCTGAATGGTGAATGATGAGGGAGTGGCAAACAGAAGAGCGGGCTGAGGATTCACTCCGACACGGCTCGGGTTCCGGGGTCGACAGCCCACCCCATCGGCAAGCGCGGCGAGCCAATCGTCTCATCAATCATCAATATTCTACTACCGAGAGCGAGGTTCATTGACGCTAACCAGACCATCTGCATCCTCTTCAGGGGTTCGAGATGCGGCGCCCTTCATCCCTCCTTATGGCAACGACAGACCGGGTCTCGTGCACGGTGAAGGGATGGAACTGCGGCTAGACCGGCCTGCTCGGTCAGCAAACGCGTTCTCTGGCAGCAGACAAGCCTGTCGCCGCCGACCCCATCTTCTTTCGAAGTGCTGTGACTGTGCAAAAGGCAGCCCGCGGTGGCCGCTCGCTCCCTGCACCCGTTCTCCACGTCTGTACCGGCCCCGCATAACAGACAGCAGCGAACAGCACTTGCTCCTCGATAGCAACTTGAGGGCCTTCCTTGTCGGCGGAACCGCGGGGAGTGCGAATCCGGACTGGCTTGGCTTGTGGTGCAGCGCCGATAACCAAACAGGGCAGTGCCGTGTCGGCGTGCGTCTCAATTCGCACTTTGAACGACTGGCTGTGGGGCGTTGACGTGACGAGTTGAAGGGCTGCATGCGTCCGGCCCGATTGCCTCCGATGCTGCGCTTGGCTAATGATAGATGTCACAACTTGGGCTACAATAGAAGCACAACGACCACGTACAAGCATCGACATCCACACCAAGAAAATTGGCACGCTGGGCCCATCCTGGATCGGTAATCCCTGAGAGAAGTGTGCACCGCGACCAAACACATCATGAGGGACGATCAGTAGGAGCAATTCTTTTCATCTGTTGTTCTCATACCACCATGCTGCCCCATCCCTCAAGGTGCGAGGCCATCTCCGGATGCGTGCTCCTTCTTCATCGACACAAACGACGCGGTATAAACTGGCAATGGCTTGATTCGCGTCTTTATAATGGACCTCAAGCTCTCTTGCAAAGGGTGCCCATTGTGTTCATTGGGAACGATCCCAGGCCAGGTGGATGGCGGAAACTGGCAACCTCCGCCTCCATCCAAGGTTGTCGCTGCCTGGCGGCATGTTAATCTGATGTGAAGCGACGCTTCTGCAGATGGCGGGGTTGACCACTTGCCTGTTTCCATCGGCTATTCGGCTCTGGCAGAGCATAGTCGTACCTGTTTAGCGCGCTGTTAGTACATCACAGCAGAGCAAGGCATGGGGTACTTTCGTACCTGAGTAACACATAGTGGGTATAGCGGGACCAACGTCGCGCAAGACAATGTAAAAAAGGATTTGCACGTGTAGCACCTCGGCTTGGCTGCACCTCGGCCAGGAAGGTGGCGGAGATGGGCTTACCGGAAGCAAACGGCAACACAAGACTGACGAGAGGCCACACGCGTAACAGTGTACCTTGCTAACAGCGCAACCCCGTCTTGGCCGCAACCCGCCACGGGGGACAGGACGATATGGGCCCGCCTGGGTCGTCAATCGAGGAAGCAGCAGTACGAGCAGCCTCACAGCAATGGACCCAAATCCGACCCCACATTGCCAGTGCAACTGCTGGCAAAAATACCGGAATGTCGTCATTGTTGGCATCCGCGTTTGCAAGGTAAAGCTCATACCCATACCAGGAATACTCCAAAGGTTGATGTGGCAAGAGCTTGTTGCTTCACCCCACTCCGACAAGCCCAAACGCACGCACAGCTGCTAAGAGGAAATGAGACCACTTCTCCTGGCACGACAGTTGCCACCAAGCCGATTTGTGGCAAATGGTTGCTCTTGGGCGCCAAGCACGGCCGATTTGGAGAGACAACTAAAGTCGATACAAGCGGGCTGTCGGTGCTCCATCGCAGAGTGAGGTTGGCGCGCTGCCGTTGGCCAATATGGAAAGCAACGCAAATGGAAGGCGGCAAATACCAGCAAATGAATCGTCTGCGAGTGGTGTTGCGTTTGGTTGGTGGGCTGCTGGCTCTGAGAGGTGTCCATGATGCATGTTGCTGACCAGAAAAGGGGAGCGGGCTATCCCTGCTGCTGCCCTCGTTGCCACCAAACGCAGAATCCAGTTGTGAGGACCCCTGGGTGGGCCACCTTCAGGTTGATTTGCATTCCGCCACGCATCGCGTCGACCGCGTTTGAGTAGAAGCGGCCGATTGGGGAAGGACACGATCCACGTTTGCACAGAAGGCCAGGTTCTTCGGACCGATGACTGGAGGTGGGAGGGTCAGGGAACAGCGGTCTTGCTCGGCATGCTGCTGCAACCATCGCCTAGGCCTGGGACTCGTCTAGGCCTGCGTCCCAGCCGCGCTCTCGCATCGGGCCGGCATCAACAAGGATGGGCAGCAAGAAGCGGAGGCAAGGGGCGCATGAGCAACGCAGCCGTCTTGGTGTACACGAGAAGAAGCTGGACGAGCTGCAGCAGCGGCCCCAGTGCTGGTTGGTGGCGCAGAAGCAAAAGCCGCGCAGACGCGGCGAGATTAAATTGAGTGCGGCGCTAGGGTTGTAGGTGTGGCCGCAGCCAATGTGGGACTTTGCAACGGCGTGCGCGCGCCAACCGACGCGGCGGCCGCAACGCGACGACGCTGAGCGGCCCAGGGTGTGCCGGGGGGGGCATCCGCACCCACATCGGCACCACGCTCCGCCACTGGCGCTTCGCCGCGCGCGGCTTCCCGGCCCATGTACACCCGCCTTGTTGGCGCGTCCTTACCGGCCTGGCCTGGCCACGAACCAACCTACCCTGCCGATTCTTGGGGACAGCACTAGGCGTTAGCCTCGCTCGGCAGCACAGCGGACCAAGCAAGCGGTGCCTTGTCTACCGCACCCGCCAATCCGGCACGCAGCGCACCCAGTGCGTCTTTTGGTGGTACACCCTGCCTTCCCCTCGCGTCTCGTCCCCCCTCTCGCCTTCACCGCCGTTGTCCCCGTTGTTCCAGCCGCCGCAACCGATTTGGCTACCTCCTTGGCTGTTGTCCCGCCCAGCAACCATGCTTCTGCAGCTGTTTCGCCTCGAGGCCATGTGCATGCCGTTGCCCTGCCGGCTGCTCCTCGACTCGCCAGTCATCCTCGCACCCTCGCCGAGTCGGTCGATTGTTGTTGTTCGCCGGGGTGCTCGCTTTGTGTCGCCTAACATCTCTCGTTGCGGCCAAGAAAACTACCAACCACCTGTCTCTCCCTTTCGCACGAGCAGCAGCCGCTCCATGCAGCACCTGCAGCAGGAAGTGCTGCAGATGATGCGTGGAAGGCGTCCACCGTGTTGCCCAAGCAGCTGGCTATCCCTCAGGGGCGGCGCCCGACCGCTAAAAGAGATGATGCAGGTCCCGACACCGCCTTCGCACGTCCCTGCCCGGCCAAATGGCAATCAGATCGTCGAGCAGACCCCATCGAAGGGGGAGTGGAGCGGGAACTTTCGTTGCCAGTGCACCTGCCCATCGTCAAGTGGAGCAGTGCCTGAATGGCCACCGCGTACGCGCGTATGCCTGGAAAAGGGGTATTGATCCAGGCAGGTTCCTTGTTGCATGAGGACGGACGTCGCAGTTGCTTATGCGCGGTGTTGATCTGCTTTGTGTCAGTAACTTGAACTGTACAAGAGACATGGGTGACGTACCGCCATCACAACCTGGGCCAGCAGGGCAGATAGTCATAAACCGAACACCAGTGCCAACGGCAGCCTTGCCACGCCCTTATCCCAGTCAAGAGAACATTCGTCGCTGGAGCAAGGAAGATGGAGGCGGCATGGGATGAAGCACTGAGGTGCTCGTCAACACCGACGAGCCATGCATAGCGTTCCAGTCAAAGGAGGCACTCTATTATTCAAGGGGGCTGCTCCTTGGCGGGGTGGGCAGCGCCTTCCATGGCGACAAACAACTTGGCTGTCCAGCGCTAGGCATCTTGCGAAGCCTGGTCAAACTGATAGGCAAAATGAATCCAGTAAGTATATCGTCCCCTTCGGTTCCTTTTCTAGTGGGATTTGCGTCACGACCCTGAAAAGAGCATCATCATATACGTACGTTCTGGTCGCCAGATACTCATTCGGTCCTCCGTATCATTCCAGTTGTTGTAACGTTGCGGTCCCCCCCGTGATGTGCTGACCAAGACGTGAGTTGAGGTACAACGTTGAGTATCGGACAAAGAAGAGTGCATCATCTTGCGCAGTCGTGAGAGTTGGGATGGCGCCCCATCTCCTCATGAGGCATGTGCGGTTAGCACCTCTTACTCCTCGCGCTCTTTCTCTCCTTTTACCCCCTTTCATCATCTCACCTGTTACCGCGGCGGGCTGCCAAAAGGACAAAGAGCATCCCAACGGATGGCGGGTCATCGAATGTACTGACACAGTTAGCCAGGACAGCCGCCGTGGTAGAGATATCGATGATCCGGTTTTGATCGAGCTTTGAGATCGTCCAGGGTCGCCTGGGCTGGGGGAGCCGTTCGTCCAACCACTGCCGATTCGGGGCATAGTCATCGGCACTCAGTTGCGTCACATTCATCGTCTTGCACACGCGTGGGGCGCTTCGAGACAGAGCTGGGGCAGGGCGCCATGAGAAACCGAGGGGACTCATAAAAGGGCTGCAACGGCCACCTGCCACCACTTTCATGCCAGAGTCGCTCGTACGCAGTGGCAATAACCGTTTCTTGGCGGGAAGCAAGTAGATAGGCGGGCGAGGGACAGTGACGAGACAACAGCACCGAGGTTGCGTTGGTCGGCGCGTTTGATATTGACTTGCACGAGATGTTCCACAAGGGCATGCCCGCTAGCATGGTTGCCCCAGGCGACGTTGGTGAACATGGCATGTTTTATCCCCTTTGGCCCGGATCACTTGACGTTACTGGGTTTCCCAGTCAGGCTCGTCAGTTCCCCCCGGCATGGGCAGTGGGTTGTCGAGCAGGGCGGGGACCATGATGCCTGGTGGTATGTCAGAGGGAAGAATCCGCTATATAAGAGAGGAGAGAGGAAAACACGTCAGGATCGACACGTTCGGTGGTGTGAGAGGCAAGGGCATTTTAAGGGGATACGCCAGAGCCGGCACGTACCGGGCAAACAGGATGGCCGAAAGTCCCACCTTAAACGACAAATGGCATATGCCCGGTGTGTGGAGCCGTATGCTGGGCCTGGGGGGGAGGAGGCAACGCAGAGTAGACGCGGGGGTGAGCAGAATAGAAGCAGGAGGGAGGGGATGTGCATGCAGACGTATGTCCAACGCTGCAACAACGCACCTGCTTAGTAGTGGCGTTTACTGTGGTGGCAGTGTTGGTGGAGGGACGAGCTTGGTGGGGGAGCGGCGTGTGAGAGCGTGTGTAGCGATGGCTAGCATGGTGCCCCAGGCGACGTTGGTGAACATGGCACTGTTTTCTTTTCACTGGGAAGGAGCTTCGCCAGGGGCTAGACGGGGGGGGGATAGACCAGAGGCCGCCTCGAGAACGCCTCCGCCCCGAGCTGGCCGCCTCACCCTCGCCGCCGCCCCCCTCGCCCTCCGATCCACCCCCCTCGCTTCCCACTCCGTCCCCTCCTTCCTTGCCCGACTCCAACCCATTGTCGGATCCACCAGGCAAGGGGACCAAGGCCGTCTCTCCGCAACGGCAGCCCTGCGCACAAAGACAAGCGTTGAGCGCTGCCCTCCGCGTCGAGCGGCGCACCGGCCCCATTGACGCCCGGCGACCGCGATCGTCCCCGTCCTGGCGTCTTGACCGCCGCCAAAAGACTCCCCCTCCGAGTCGGAGGGGAGTAGTAAACCGACCACGTTTTCTTTCCATGAACCACGCGCGCCTGCCCGGGACGCATCCAACGCGGCAGCCGCTGCTGCCAACACTCCGATTCGCTCCGACCCGTTCGCCACGATTTCTTCTGCGCTGCATTCAACTTGCTCGGGGTACCCCTTTCTTGCGAGCAATCGCCCTGATCGACGCATCAATCAGTCTTGGCATTGGTCGCGTCGGTGGCCGGGGATGCGGCACAGGCCGCACTTCTTGCCCCCAGTCGCGTTGGCAGACCGCTGCCGTATGCCCGAATCGGGAGCACCGCTCGCATTGTCGAGGGCGCATCGTCATCGTACCAATGTTCTTGCCCGCGCCGTAATTGCCTAGCCCGTTCCTTAGGCTGTGGTTTCGCAACGTATAGATAGGGACAAGTACATCCCGTAAGGCACTCATATCTGCACTTGGACAGTCAGCGATGAGCAACGAGGCAATAGTGGGACTTACTAGTGACTCCAAGCAGGGCATGCGTTCAGCCGATGAGTAACTGACGTTCGGTATGTTGTTGCGCTCCTCGGCTTATGCGCTTCGCCGGCACACAAATGGCAATTGGAAGGGGAAGACTGTGTTGTGGAAGGGGCGAGTGGCCAAGAGAAATGAGCACCGTTGGGAGGATGCCCGGCATGGCCCGGCATTGGTCACGTCGCGGAGGTCAGCCGACAGAGGTAACATGCATGCTGGAGGTGGTGGTCAGGGCGATGCCTTGGCATACGTGTAGTGGTGGTGGTGGGTGAGAGGATGGGGGGCAGGCCCGAAAAACCAGCACAGTTCAATGGCAACGGGGCACTAGGGTTGCGAATCCGCAGCGACTGAACTAGGGTTAATTATAATTCCAAGCCGCGCTTCGAGGGTGTACACGCTATAGGGTAACGTGCTGAGGGAAGCACGATGCTACACCCGTACGCCAAACTGTATATGTACGGGCTCTATAGGTTACGGCCGGAGGTGGGGCGGTGGGCAGGGCAGCGACTACATACGTGCTCTATAGGGGGCATGCGGGGAAGTGCTATAGCTCCTCATGGTTGGAGTACGGCCAAGTGGTATTAGAACGAAGTGAGAGGGGGGTGAGACGGAGGTGTGGGCGGCGTGGGGCGCGGGGGGAAGAGTTGTGGGCATGGGCGGGGGGTCGAAGATGGGGGTAGAATGGGGTGTAGCGCCAACGGTGGCCGATGGGGGCGGGGTGTATTAGTACGGGGGGAGCCCTGCCGATGGAGGGTGGGTGTGCAAAGGAGAGCGGGAGGGGGGTTACTTACAGAGGGTCAGTTGGCAAAAAGAACCGCGGCACCGAGGATTCCCACGTGGTCCCCCACCGTAGTACTGACTGGGCGATACTGTGGTTACTTCGCAGATCGGACGGGATGCGGTGCTTTCACAGTTCTATGGCCGCGGATACACAGGGTGTTTGGAGGGGGGTATGGTGGGGGGGGGCGTATATTGACAAGGGGCAACCCTACTGGGGCTAGCCCAGTAGGAGAGTACAAGGAGGAGGAGGGAGAATCCACAAGGGAAACCCTAGGGAGAACCCTAGGGAGCCCCCTAGCGACACCCCCAGGGGATACTCGCCGCAGTGGAGCGAGCGGTGGTCAGTAGGGTTTTGGGGGTGCTCGCAGCGGGTAAAACGGGGGGGAAAACGGGGCAAGTAAAGGGTATGGCTCAAACCTGATAGAGCGTCCGGCGCCGCTCACGCAGTCTTCCCTCTTTTCTTTCCCTCTTTTCGTTCTTTCTTGCGCCGCAGCGCGCTATTTTTCCATATTTTTTCGGGGGTAGGGTTGGGACTTGGTCAGGAACCCCCTCCCGAGGGGGGGGGGAATCAGAGGTGCCGAGATGGGCTTCAGCCGATCGTGGGAACAAGCCCACTCTACGGCGTACGGCGCTCGGACCATGCCCCGTCGTATGCGGGGGATTTGCAGTGTGCTTCATGTGTATATTGTGGGGCGTGTGGTGGGGCGTCGCCCCCCCAGAGACCCCCCCGTGGTGTACGGCTTGCGCCTATTGGTACCCAGTCCAGCCACATGCGAGCGTACTAGCACGAGTTCCACCTTAGAGCGTTCAGGTGTTTACTCGGCGGGCGCGGCTGCGCACCTCTGCCCGGTCGGACAGGTGCTCACTGGAGGCCCGGCCCCGGTGTTCCTCTCGTACTCGCCGGAACTACTGTCGACTCGCGTGTTACGGTAGGATAAAACTAACCTGTCTCACGACGGTCTAAACCCAGCTCACGTTCCCTATTGGTGGGTGAACAATCCAACGCTTGCCGAATTTTGCTACGGCATGATAGGAAGAGCCGACATCGAGGATCAAAAAGCAACGTCGCTATGAACGCTTGGCTGCCACAAGCCAGTTATCCCGGGGTGCATTTTCTGGCGCCTAAAACGCTCTGACAGGAGTAGTCCGAGTGGGGTGTACGCCATCTGGCTTACGCCGCGCGGGCTCTACGAGTATCGCCCCCTCCCCCCATCCGTGGGGTGGCGCGGTGGGAAGGGGCGACTCGCATGCCTTGTACCGCACAACGCAAGAGCCAGGACGAAAGAGGGCGGTGAACGTGCGGTAGGCACCGGCGTTCGCCTCCCCCTTCCAGTGCGCCAAAGCAGCCTTGGCCTCGCCGTGGGCGTAGCCGCCTGCGGTAAAGACCAAGGGCACAAAAGCACCTGTAGTAATCGCGTCGTACTTGCGGTGCTTGTCCTTGGCGGCGGTCTCGACAAACACATCCTCTCCTTCCTGCGCAGCTCGGGCGCCGGCGTGGTGGCGGCGAGTTGCTGGCGGACGCGGCGCATGTCGGCGTCGCGCGTCTTGTTCCCGAAAGACCAAAACGTCAGGTCGTAGCATGTCGAGGTGCCCTTGGAGGCACCGGTTCCTGTCAGCTTGATGTCGGTGCGGTTGGCGGTGCGGTCGTAGCGCCCGGGGCGCTGCGGCTGGGTGAAGGGCTCGGTCTCCACCTCGGTGGCCGGAATGTGCCGGGCCAGGTTGACGATGCAGCGTCGGAGCATCTCATGGCGGTAGTTGCCAATCGAGCGCCACCGGTTGCAGGACTGCAGGTGCCCCACATCTGGGCAGGTCCGTTGCAGTTCCGGCAGACGGCGGCGTGCCGGCAGAGGGTGCGGAGGTGTAGTCCAGCCATGACCTCGTGGTCAGGAAGCGTTAAAGCTGGAGTCGAGGGCACCACCGACATCCACGTCCGTTGAGCGCTTCGGCGTTCTCTAGCAGCCGGTGGCCCAACTCGGGCGGCAGCTCGGTCAGTAGCTTCGCCTGTTGGTCGCAAACATGGCGGTCGTCCGTTCCCGCTGCGACTGTCGCGTGCGGCTGGCGCGTCTCTCTCTCTCTCTCTCCTCCGGTCGGCAGCCAGCAATCACCTTTTCCACCCACACATCCGCCTCCTCGCATGAGGCCGCCCGCGCGTGGGGAGCACGTCGAGGTGGGAGAAAGCCAAGCCCGCCACTGCGGCGGGCAGGGAAGAAGAGCTTCGTCCCACCGTTGTCCCTCCACGTCGTTCGGGTCGCGCCCCGGATGGCCTTGACCTCTTGCCACAGCTGCCCATCAATCTCGCGCAGCTCCTCCGCAGATCGTCAGTCCGCATGCAGCGCGCAGTGGCGGAGGTTGTGCTGCAGGCACGACCGCAAGAGCACAGCCGGTCCTGCAGTGCAAGGCCATGCAGGGCGGGGTAGCGGGAGGCTTGGTCCGCAATCTTGTCCCGCAGAAAGGCCAGGCGGGCGTCCCGGGGCCCAATGCACGAGCCGAGGACCTTGGCACCCTGGGCCTGCATCTCTTGCACGCTGGTGACGCTGGTCTTGGCCACGTTGAGCTCCAGCCCCGTCTTTCCGTGCTTCAGGGCCCCGACACGAGCGACGTGCGTTGGGCTCCGCCGACAGCAGGTAGGTGTCGTCCAGGTAGGACACGACCACACCTGCGTCGCCGAGCGCGCGCTGCGCCGCGGCGAGCGTGTCCCGGATCGCGACGGAAAAGAAAAAGGGGCCAAAGGGATCGCCTTGCCGGACGCCTTGCTGGCTGACAATCGTGCGCACGTTCCCCGCACCGCCCGCGACCAGCTGCGTGTGCTGTCCGTATGCCCAGCGGTAGAAGGGCACCAGCTCGCGGCAGTGGTCGTTGACGGCCTGCGCCATCACATGTCGGTCCACGCTGTTGAACGCGTTCTTAAAGTCGAGCGACGTCACATACTTGAACCGGTCCTCCCACGCGGGGCCGTTGCCTTGGTCGCCTCCGGTGACGACGCGGTCCAGCAGCCGCACAATCGGCTCCACGCCGCCCTTGGACTTGACACCCAGCTGGGTGCGCAAGAGGGGCGAGCGGACGTCGATGTGCAGCAGGAGGATCTTGGCCAGGAGCCGGTAGAGGAGCTCCCCACAGGCAATGGGGCGCACACCTCCGTCCGGCTTGGCAAGCCGTGAGCCTGCTGGTGCAGAGCAGCTGGGCGCCGGGGCAGGTGCCCGCGTACATGGCGGTGGCCATCGACTTGACCGCCGCCTTGAAGTCGTCGTGCTGGAGCGCGAGCCGCAGCAGCGGCTGGGACCAGCCACTGACGCCGCCTCCCACGTCGCGGAGAAGCTAGCAGCAGCACGGTCCACATCCTTGTCTTGAACCTCGAGATCTTCCAGCAGGTGGCCCTCGTCGTCCTCGATCGCGTCGCCGGTCAGCGTCGCGGCGGCGCTCGGCAACCTGCCGGACCACAACACCGGCCATCGGGTTGCGCGGGCCGGTCGGGTGCTTGTCCTGCAGCGACTGGTACGTCGCCTCGGTCAGTGACACCGTGTCCTGGTCCGCTTCCAGCGTCCGGACCGCGCGGCCGAGCATGCCCTGCGTCACTTGGCGGTGGGCCTTGTCCAGCACATCGCGCCGGCGCATCTCGCGCGTCGGACGCTTGGCCGCCTGCGGCCAGGGCACCTCGGGTAGGCACGCAGCGACGCACACACGGTCGACGACGAGTCGCCCTGCAGCCGCACTTGGGCAGCGCCAGCAGGTTGAACACGGCGTGGTCCGAGGGGCGCGCGAGGTACGCGCGGCCCATGCGTCCGGCCGCCTCCTTGAACCGGCGGCGCACCATGGTGCTGCCGGGCCAGGAGGGCGCGGCACACTCTGCCAGCGAGGCAAAGCGCTTCTTGAGCGTGCGGGCGCTGGTCGCGCCACCGGGCACGAGCGTCGGGTCGGCGGGCAGGTCGACGGGCGGGGGCGCGGGCGAGGGCGAGAGCTGGGCACGGCCGCGCGGCGGGGGCGCGCCGGCCGGCACGTGCGGGCGGGCGCCACGGGCGCCACGGGTGCGGCGCGCCGCGGGCGCGGGCACGTGCTGCTCCTGCAGCAGCTCCTGGAACTGCGCGTCAAACGCGGGTCGGCGCTGCCCGCGGGGGCAGCGCCGGTGGCCCCACGCTCCTCGGCAGCAGCGTCAGGCGCAGGCGAGGCGACTCGGCGAACAGGCGCGCGGCCGCCGCGGCAAAGTCGAGAGGGTCAAAGTCAATGAACGGCGGGGAGGTGGGGGGGGGTGGCGAGCACGTCTTGGGTGGGGGTGAGGGGGGGAGGGGTGGGGAGGACAAAAGTCGCAGGCGGGGCAATCTCATCGTCCGAGCTATCATCACCCGTGGGCGCCGCAGCGGGCGCGGCACCGGTGACATCACCCACGCCGGAATCCGCCCCAGGGCGGACCTGGGGCGGGCGGCGCAGAAGATCTTCACCAGACACCACACCCGGCGGGAGCGCCGCGGCGGGGCGAGCGGGCGAGGGGGGGCCGAGCTGTCGACACATCGGACGGCCGTGGCGAAGACAAGGGCGAGCTCCGCGGCGACGAGGGGAGGGGCACAGCGGCGGCGGCCAGGAGCGTCGCCTGGCGCGCAAACGCCGCGTTGGCGGCGGCTCTGCGCTCCGAGCGGCGCGGCGGCGCGGCTGCGGCTTGGTCCACCCAGTCGTCGTCTGCCTCCCCGTCCGAGCTGGTCAGGGGGCTGGGGCTTCGGGCACGCTTGTTGGTTCCTGGCCCAGGAGGCGGTCCTGGGGGCGCCGACGGGCACGCCGCTCGCGCAGCGGCAATGCCCATCGCTCGGGCGCATGGGCCACAATGGCCGCCGCATCCAAGGCCACATCGTGCGGCTCCGCTCCGGCTTGCTCGGCCATCCCTGATCGACTGGTCAACCAGCTCCTGGCACTGGTCCCGCCGGTGGCCCGGGTGTGGCACACGCCACAGAGCTTCCCCGTCGTCACCACCGACTGGCAACCAGCGTCCACATGGCCGTAGCGGAGCACAGCCCGTGCGGCACGCGAGGCACCAAAACGTTTCCTTCTTCGCGCATCGTAGTCCGTAGCGTCGTCTCGTAGTCCCGCGCCGTAGCTCCGTCAAGCACAGGTTCACAGGCGGCGCCGGTGTTCCTCGTACTCGCCGGAACTACTGTCGACTCGCGTGTTACGGTAGGATAAAACTAACCTGTCTCACGACGGTCTAAACCCAGCTCACGTTCCCTATTGGTGGTGAACAATCCAACGCTTGCCGAATTTTGCTACGGCATGATAGGAAGAGCCGACATCGAAGGATCAAAAGCAACGTCGCTATGAACGCTTGGCTGCCACAAGCCAGTTATCCCGGGGGTGCATTTTCTGGCGCCTAAAACGCTCTGACAGGAGTAGTACCGAGGATGGGGTGTACGCCATCTGGGCTTACGCCGCGCGGGGCTCTACGAGTATCGCCCCCTCCCCGCCATCCGTGGGGGTGGCGCGGTGGGAAGGGCGACTCGCATGCCTTGTACCGCACAACGCAAGAGCCAGGACGAAAAGAGGCGGTGAACGTGCGGTAGGCACCGGCGTTCGCCTCCCCCTTCCAGTGCGCCAAAGCAGCCTTGGCCTCGCCGTGGGCGTAGCCGCCTGCGGTAAAGACCAAGGGCACAAAAGCACCTGTAGTAATCGCGTCGTACTTGCGGTGCTTGTCCTTGGCGGCGGTCTCGACAAACACATCCATCTCCTTCCTGCGCAGCTCGGGCGCCGGCGTGTGGCGGCGAGTTGCTGGCGGACGCGGCGCATGTCGGCGTCGCGCGTCTTGTTCCCGAAAGACCAAAACGTCAGGTCGTAGCATGTCGAGGTGCCCTTGGAGGCACCGGTTCCTGTCAGCTTGATGTCGGTGCGGTTGGCGGTGCGGTCGTAGCGCCCGGGGCGCTGCGGCTGGGTGAAGGGCTCGGTCTCCACCTCGGTGGCCGGAATGTGCCGGGCCAGGTTGACGATGCAGCGTCGGAGCATCTCATGGCGGTAGTTGCCAATCGAGCGCCACCGTTGCAGGACTGCAGGTGCCCCACATCTGGGCAGGGTCCGTTGCAGTTCCGGCAGACGGCGGCGTGCCGGCAGAGGTGCGGAGGTGCAGTCCAGCCATGACCTCGTGGTCAGGAAGCGTTAAAGCTGGAGTCGAGGCACCACCGACATCCACGTCCGGTTGAGCGCTTCGGCGTTCTCTAGCAGCCGGTGGCCCAACTCGGGCGGCAGCTCGGTCAGTAGCTTCGCCTGTTGGTCGGCAAACATGGCGGTCGTCCGTTCCCGCTGCGACTGTCGCGTGGCGGCTGGCGCGTCTCTCTCTCTCTCTCTCTCCGGTCGGCAGCCAGCAATCACCTTTTCCACCCCACATCCGCCTCCTCGCATGAGGCCGCCCGCGCGTGGGGAGCAACGTCGAGGTGGGAGAAGAAGCCAAGCCCGCCACTGCGGGCGGGCAGGGAAAGAAGAGCTTCGTCCCACCGTTGTCCCTCCACGTCGTTCGGGTCGGCGCCCCGGATGGCCTTGACCTCTTGCCACAGCTGCCCATCAATCTCGCGCGCTCCTCCGCGAGATCGTCAGTCCGCATGCAGCGCAGCAGGTGGCGGAGGTTGTGCTGCAGGCACGACCGCAAGAGCAGCAGCCGTCCTGCAGTGCAAGGCCATGCAGGGCGGGGTAGCGGGAGGCTTGGTCCGCAATCTTGTCCCGCAGAAAGGCCAGGCGGGCGTCCCGGGGCCCAATGCACGAGCCGAGGACCTTGGCACCCTGGGCCTGCATCTCTTGCACGCTGGTGACGCTGGTCTTGGCCACGTTGAGCTCCAGCCCCGTCTTTCCGTGCTTCAGGGCGCCCGACACGACGACAGTGCGTTGGGCTCGCGCGACAGCAGGTAGGTGTCGTCCTAGGACACGACCACACCTGCGTCGCCGAGCGCGCGCTGCGCCGCGGCGAGCGTGTCCCGGATCGCGACGGAAAAGAAAAAGGGCCAAAGGGATCGCCTTGCCGGACGCCTTGCTGGCTGACAATCGTGCGCACGTTCCCCGCACCGCCCGCGACCAGCTGCGTGTGCTGTCCGTATGCCCAGCGGTAGAAGGGCACCAGCTCGCGGCAGTGGTCGTTGACGGCCTGCGCCATCACATGTCGGTCCCGCTGTTGAACGCGTTCTTAAAGTCGAGCGACGTCACATACTTGAACCGGTCCTCCCACGCGGGGCCGTTGCCTTGGTCGCCTCCGGTGACGACGCGGTCCAGCAGCCGCACAATCGGCTCCACGCCGCCCTTGGACTTGACACCCAGCTGGGTGCGCAAGAGGGGAGCGGACGTCGATGTGCAGCAGGAGGATCTTGGCCAGGAGCCGGTAGAGGAGCTCCCCACAGGCAATGGGGCGCACACCTCCGTCCGGCTTGGCAAGCCGTGAGCCTGCTGGTGCAGAGCACTGGGCGCCGGGGCAGGTGCCCGCGTACATGGCGGTGGCCATCGACTTGACCGCCGCCTTGAAGTCGTCGTGCTGGAGCGCGAGCCGCAGCAGCGGCTGGGACCAGCCACTGACCCGCCTCCCACGTCGCGGGAGAAGCTAGCAGCAGCACGGTCCACATCCTTGTCTTGAACCTCGAGATCTTCCAGCAGGTGGCCCTCGTCGTCCTCGATCGCGTCGCCGGTCAGCGTCGGCGGGCGCTCGGCAACCTGCCGGACCACAACACCGGCCATCGGTTGCGCTGGGCCGTCGGGTGCTTGTCCTGCAGCGACTGGTACGTCGCCTCGGTCAGTGACACCGTGTCCTGGTCCGCTTCCAGCGTCCGGACCGCGCGGCCGAGCATGCCCTGCGTCACTTGGCGTGGGCCTTGTCCAGCACATCGCGCCGGCGCATCTCGCGCGTCGGACGCTTGGCCGCCTGCGGCCAGGGCACCTCGGGGTAGGCACGCAGCGACGCACACACGGTCGACGACGAGTCGCCCTGCAGGCCGCACTTGGGCAGCGCCAGCAGGTTGAACACGGCGTGGTCCGAGGGGCGCGCGAGGTACGCGCGGCCCATGCGTCCGGCCGCCTCCTTGAACCGGCGGCGCACCATGGTGCTGCCGGGCCAGGAGGGCGCGGCACACTCTGCCAGCGAGGCAAAGCGCTTCTTGAGCGTGCGGGCGCTGGTCGCGCCACCCGGGCACGAGCGTCGGGTCGGCGGGCAGGTCGACGGGCGGGGGCGCGGGCGAGGGCGAGAGCTGGGCACGGGCCGCGCGGCGGGCGTCGCCGGCCGTCACTTCGGGCGGGCGCCACGGGCGCCACGGTGCGGCGCGCCGCGGGCGCGGGCACTGCTGCTCCTGCAGCAGCTCCTGGAACTGCGCGTCAAACGCGGGTCGGCGCTGCCCGCGGGGGCAGCGCCGGTGGCCCCACGCTCCTCGGCAGCAGCGTCAGGCGCAGGCGAGGGCGACTCGGCGAACAGCGCGCGGCCGCCGCGGCAAAGTCGAGAGGGTCAAAGTCAATGAACGGGCGGGAGGTGGGGGGGGGGTGGCGAGCACGTCTTGGGTGGGGGTGAGGGGGGAGGGGGTGGGAGGACAAAAGTCGCAGGCGGGCAATCTCATCGTCCGAGCTATCATCACCCGTGGGCGCCGCAGCGGGCGCGGCACCGGTGACATCACCCACGCCGGAATCCGCCCCAGGGCGGACCTGGGGCGGGCGGCGCAGAAGATCTTCACCAGACACCACACCCGGCGGGAGCGCCGCGGCGGGGCGAGCGGGCGAGGGGGGGGCCGAGCTGGTCGACACATCGGACGGCCGTGGCGAAGACAAGGGCGAGCTCCGCGGCGACGAGGGGAGGGGCACAGCGGCGGCGGCGGCCAGGAGCGTCGCCTGGCGCGCAAACGCCGCGTTGGCGGCGGCTCTGCGCTCCGAGCGGCGCGGCGGCGCGGCTGCGGCTTGGTCCACCCAGTCGTCGTCTGCCTCCCCGTCCGAGCTGGTCAGGGGGCTGGGCTTCGGGCACGCTTGTTGGTTCCTGGCCCAGGAGGCGGTCCTGGGGGCGCCGACGGGCACGCCGCTCGCGCAGCGGCAATGCCCAGTCGCTCGGCGCATGGCCACAATGGCCGCCGCATCCAAGGCCACATCGTGCGGCTCCGCTCCGGCTTGCTCGGCCATGCGCCTGATCGACTGGTCAACCAGCTCCTGGCACTGGTCCCGCCGGTGGCCCGGGGTGTGGCACACGCCACAGAGCTTCCCCGTCGTCACCACCGACTGGCAACCAGCGTCCACATGGCCGTAGCGGGAGCACAGCCCGCAGTGCGGCACGCGAGCACCAAAACGTTTCCTTCTTCGCGCATCGTAGTCCGTAGCGTCGTCTCGTAGTCCCGCGCCGTAGCTCCGTCAAGCACAGGTTCACAGCGGCGCCGGTGTTCCTCTCGTACTCGCCGGAACTACTGTCGACTCGCGTGTTACGGTAGGATAAAACTAACCTGTCTCACGACGGTCTAAACCCAGCTCCACGTTCCCTATTGGTGGGTGAACAATCCAACGCTTGCCGAATTTTGCTACGGCATGATAGGAAGAGCCGACATCGAAGGATCAAAAAGCAACGTCGCTATGAACGCTTGGCTGCCACAAGCCAGTTATCCCGGGGGTGCATTTTCTGGCGCCTAAAACGCTCTGACAGGAGTAGTACCGAGGATGGGGTGTACGCCATCTGGGCTTACGCCGCGCGGGGCTCTACGAGTATCGCCCCCTCCCCGCCATCCGTGGGGTGGCGCGGTGGGAAGGGGCGACTCGCATGCCTTGTACCGCACAACGCAAGAGCCAGGACGAAAAGAGGGCGGTGAACGTGCGGTAGGCACCGGCGTTCGCCTCCCCCTTCCAGTGCGCCAAAGCAGCCTTGGCCTCGCCGTGGGCGTAGCCGCCTGCGGTAAAGACCAAGGGCACAAAAGCACCTGTAGTAATCGCGTCGTACTTGCGGTGCTTGTCCTTGGCGGCGGTCTCGACAAACACATCCATCTCCTTCCTGCGCAGCTCGGGCGCCGGCGTGGTGGCGGCGAGTTGCTGGCGGACGCGGCGCATGTCGGCGTCGCGCGTCTTGTTCCCGAAAGACCAAAACGTCAGGTCGTAGCATGTCGAGGTGCCCTTGGAGGCACCGGTTCCTGTCAGCTTGATGTCGGTGCGGTTGGCGGTGCGGTCGTAGCGCCCGGGGCGCTGCGGCTGGGTGAAGGGCTCGGTCTCCACCTCGGTGGCCGGAATGTGCCGGGCCAGGTTGACGATGCAGCGTCGGAGCATCTCATGGCGGTAGTTGCCAATCGAGCGCCACCGGTTGCAGGACTGCAGGTGCCCCACATCTGGGCAGGGTCCGTTGCAGTTCCGGCAGACGGCGGCGTGCCGGCAGAGGGTGCGGAGGTGTAGTCCAGCCATGACCTCGTGGTCAGGAAGCGTTTAAAGCTGGAGTCGAGGGCACCACCGACATCCACGTCCGGTTGAGCGCTTCGGCGTTCTCTAGCAGCCGGTGGCCCAACTCGGGCGGCAGCTCGGTCAGTAGCTTCGCCTGTTGGTCGGCAAACATGGCGGTCGTCCGTTCCCGCTGCGACTGTCGCGTGGCGGCTGGCGCGTCTCTCTCTCTCTCTCTCTCCGGTCGGCAGCCAGCAATCACCTTTTCCACCCACACATCCGCCTCCTCGCATGAGGCCGCCCCGCGCGTGTGGGGCAACGTCGAGGTGGGAGAAGAAGCCAAGCCCGCCACTGCGGGCGGGCAGGGAAAGAAGAGCTTCGTCCCACCGTTGTCCCTCCACGTCGTTCGGGTCGGCGCCCCGGATGGCCTTGACCTCTTGCCACAGCTGCCCATCAATCTCGCGGCGCCAGCTCCTCCGCGAGATCGTCAGTCCGCATGCAGCGCAGCAGGTGGCGGAGGTTGTGCTGCAGGCACGACCGCAAGAGCAGCAGCCGGTCCTGCAGTGCAAGGCCATGCAGGGCGGGGTAGCGGGAGGCTTGGTCCGCAATCTTGTCCCGCAGAAAGGCCAGGCGGGCGTCCCGGGGCCCAATGCACGAGCCGAGGACCTGGCACCCTGGGCCTGCATCTCTTGCACGCTGGTGACGCTGGTCTTGGCCACGTTGAGCTCCAGCCCCGTCTTTCCGTGCTTCAGGCGCCCGACACGAGCGACAGTGCGTTGGCTCGCGCGACAGCAGGTAGGTGTCGTCCAGGTAGGACACGACCACACCTGCGTCGCCGAGCGCGCGCTGCGCCGCGGCGAGCGTGTCCCGGATCGCGACGGAAAAGAAAAAGGGGCCAAAGGGATCGCCTTGCCGGACGCCTTGCTGGCTGACAATCGTGCGCACGTTCCCCGCACCGCCCGCGACCAGCTGCGTGTGCTGTCCGTGTCCGTATGCCCAGCGGTAGAAGGGCACCAGCTCGCGGCAGTGGTCGTTGACGGCCTGCGCCATCACATGTCGGTCCACGCTGTTGAACGCGTTCTTAAGTCGAGCGACGTCACATACTTGAACCGGTCCTCCCACGCGGGGCCGTTGCCTTGGTCGCCTCCGGTGACGACGCGGTCCAGCAGCCGCACAATCGGCTCCACGCCGCCCTTGGACTTGACACCCAGCTGGGTGCGCAAGAGGGCGAGCGGACGTCGATGTGCAGCAGGAGGATCTTGGCCAGGAGCCGGTAGGAGCTCCCCACAGGCAATGGGGCGCACACCCCGTCCGGCTTGGCAAGAGCCGTGAGCCTGCTGGTGCAGAGCAGCTGGGCGCCGGGGCAGGTGCCCGCTACATGGCGGTGGCCATCGACTTGACCGCCGCCTTGAAGTCGTCGTGCTGGAGCGCGAGCCGCACAGCGGCTGGGACCAGCCACTGACGCCGCCTCCCACGTCGCGGGAGAGCTAGCAGCACGGTCCACATCCTTGTCTTGAACCTCGAGATCTTCCAGCAGGTGGCCCTCGTCGTCCTCGATCGCGTCGCCGGTCAGCGTCGGCGGCGGCGCTCGCAACCTGCCGGACCACAACACCGGCCATCGGGTTGCGCGGGCCGGTCGGTGCTTGTCCTGCAGCGACTGGTACGTCGCCTCGGTCAGTGACACCCGTGTCCTGGTCCGCTTCCAGCGTCCGGACCGCGCGGCCGAGCATGCCCTGCGTCACTTGGCGTGGGCCTTGTCCAGCACATCGCGCCGGCGCATCTCGCGCGTCGGACGCTTGGCCGCCTGCGGCCAGGGCACCTCGGGGTAGGCACGCAGCGACGCACACACGGTCGACGACGAGTCGCCCTGCAGGCCGCACTTGGGCAGCGCCAGCAGGTTGAACACGGCGTGGTCCGAGGGGCGCGCGAGGTACCGCGGCCCATGCGTCCGGCCGCCTCCTTGAACCCGGGTTAGGGTT
>RSEE01000157.1:0-106894 GCA_003971905.1 Moniliella sp. 'wahieum' | reverse complement strand
TATAACTCAGCACTCACATGTCACATACCAAGTATACTCAGGGCGACCTCTTCTATATGTATGCAGCGGAGAAGATCTAGATCATCGATCATATCAATCTGCATATCATATACTTCTTGGGGGGTTCCTCCCCATACCGGCACGTTTTCGTTCTTCCATACAAACTGGCCCAACGCAAGTTATTCAAGAGAGACGTTGAGGGGCTGTGGTGCAGGATCTGCCTTTAAAGATTTGATGGCACCAACAAGTACGAAGGCTTGAAGATGTGCATGATGCACGTGACGGCGTCTCAATAAACTGCTGAATCTTCGACGCACCTACTGCCATTGCCCATTTCTGTTTGAGTACCTTGCGTATGATTCAGATTCTAGGAACAGTTGTACAGCCAAAGCAGACCTACATTTGGCCACGGATGTCCTTCGAAACGAAGCGTTCAGGAGGACACGGATCGGCCCTACTATATATGGTACACTTGCGAGTATATAATGTCCACCGTCTCGTATTGAGTATTTCAGATGCTGGAGAAGAGAAACCCCGATCGATTGTGGTGCAAGATGTGTGGGTCTAGACTGATATCGACCTCAACGTTCCTCATGGATCATTGATCATCGATCATCAGGCCTCAGGCCTCAATGTCTCAACGGCCTCAACGTCGGTCGACCTCGTATTACTCAGTTACTCGAGTGGCAAGACGGCTACCACAGGGTACTCAATAGTACTGCAACCACTACTTGAGTATACTGAGTACTGAGTACTGAGTAGCCGTCGACATTTTGTTCGGTGTCCCCCATACTCACCCCCCCCCCCCCCCCCCCACCCCCCCCCCCTAACACAATCACCTGCCGAGGCCTGAGGCCTGAGACTCAAGCTGCAGGAGAAGCGAGTCCGAGCGCTACCTACGACAAACTGTGGGGACTGTCATACTTCAACGGTTATTTGCCCAACTCTACTACCCTCCTATGCCAGCCTTTCACGCATTGAAAAGTAGTCATAGTATATGCGTCCGGGCCCCGGACTTGGTCTGGATCCCTAGGGCCAACAGCTCGCTGTCGATGACTACTAAGTACTTTTGGGGTTCAGTGTCCAGCGTATAGCATAGGGGCAATGAGCGCTGAGCGGCGTGACCCAGCAGAGAACCCCGCGGACCACCAGGAGAGCAAGTAAAAAAGTACATATATCTCCGCTACGCTCTATATGGGATGCCTTTTTCCTTCCCATATCCTCCCGTCCTACACAAATTCTCCATCCCGGTAGGGCAGCCGGTTCTTTTCTCCACCAATTTCTCATCGCCCAGATCAACCTGGACTTGTGCTACGGTAACCCCGATGCCACCATCCTCCAACTCCTACTCTCGAAAGCAGCAGATGTCCCGCTGCAAGAACCCACGCCGTCAGAACCTCGCTATCGAGCCCAGCAATGAGGGTGAGCATCGCACCTTCACATGCACCGTCTGTTCCCGCCAATTCCATCGCCTACTCCACCTCCAACGTCACGAGTACATCCACTCTGATAAAAAACCGTTCCAATGCCCTTGGTGCCCAAAGGTAAGTCTCTTCCCCTACTGCTCCCTCCTCCCCACAGTACAGGGCAATGAGTGCATAATGTACTGAATATTTTTTATCCTCAATGCAGTCTTTTACACGCCAGGACTCTCTTGTTCGCCATGCTCGACTGCATGTCCAAGAAGGAGACAAGAAGATGGTATCGCTCTCACTCAACAGGCATAAGGGTATGTTTGTATCCCAATCATTGGGCAATACTCTGTGGCATGCTAACCCATCACGACTCGTCTTTCTTTTAACGGTTATAGCGTGCATGTCCTGTACTGAAGAAGGACAGTGCGAACGGTGCGCGGCGTACAATCGACGTTTGCTAAAAAAGCGTAAAAACAAGAAGACACTCTATCTCCATCTTCTCCTCCGCGCAAACGCACCTCTAGGAAGCCCACGAGGGAACCCAAACCTCCGGTGCCCTCTCCGCTTCACGTGCCTCAATGGCAAGACCACATGCGGCCCTCTCTTTCACCCATCTCGGCCGAGGGAGAGAGCCCCACCAACCTGATTGAAGACTGTCTCAGTCCAGATAGTGGGACGGGTGAGTGGCGCCTCGTTTCATCTTATGTGTTGAGGAGACGGATCTAACCCGACCCTGTTTTGCCCCCTAAGATCCCTTGTCGCCTACCGCTACTCCTGAGCTGCTCCCACCAGATCAAACAAGAACCACTCGGGACCACAGTATTTCTTCGTCAGAGTGTGGCTCTCTCATGAGCGGTGGCGATGTGCTACCCTCCTACTTGGCTCCTCCTGTATTCTTTCCCAGCATGCTTACCCCCGTGCATTGTGGAACCTGGCGCAACGACCAACTACACCCTCTCGCCCTCGTACGATTGCCGATCCCAGTCGATTTCCCCTTTTACGGCTCACTATGGTGGAACGGACCAGCCCCTCCTTCCTACACCTCAAAGCGGATACTTTGATTCTTCCTTGTTTCCTACCATAACGTATCCTGCTTCGATCCTTGCTAACACCCCTTCCATGGATGGTGTCCAAGATCAACTGCTCGATATGCTTCGCGCGTGCGAAGTGATGGAGCTTTCCCTTTCCTTACCTCGGGCTCACTGAGGCGCATCAATTGATTCCCTTCTACTCTCCTCTGTTGTCCATCCCCCTCTATGGTCCATTTGTTGTCTTCCACCTAGTCTCCTATTCTGATTGACCTTCATTATCATGTGTACTGTTTCATGGTTACCAGGTGTTGGCGGTAGGTAGGCATGCAAAATCATGTAGAGTCTCTTCTGCGACTGGGAGGTTTTCTTGCCCTAGAGGAAGGGCATCAGGTCTTCATCCGTCGTGTCATTACATGATAATATGGTGTTGGCGGAGGGGAAGGAATGCTGGCGATTTGACTGGTTGACCATGCTCAAAATGGACGCTTGTCTGGGTTGATGCTCTCTTGCACATTCTTTTCCGGCAGCGATACAGAACCTCTCGACCAAGTTTTTTTAAAGCTCCCAACATACACACAACAACGGCTCGAGGCGCACCCCGATCATCACCTCGATCACATAGAAAAAGACCAAGATGTGAGCTGTATCGGGAACTGTTTGGAAGAGAGGAGAGAGTGCGGAAACATGGTAACGCGTTTACGGAGAGTTTATAGGTTTCGTGTGCCCTACCGAGCAAGCGGTTATACTTCTGTTTTTTTTATCAAAAGTGGAAAGATGCCCTCTCTGATACAGGATCCCGGGAAAGAGAAAAGCAACGGAAGGGTCCGTAGTTACACACCCCTAGGCAGGACGCCCATGCATCAATAACCTCCCACATGTATCAATAACCAAGGCAGGATACTAGGTTGAGGGTGCTGAGCGGCTATAATAAACCAGATTATAGTCTGGGACAGAGTCCCAACAGGAGTTCCGATAAGGGTGGCCTGCCCAAAGCTGTTGCCAGATGGAGTGCGAGGGCGACGATCTCTCCTGACACGCCCGTTCAGACAGCAGGCGAAGTGAGGCTGAGGCGGACCTAATACTGGTGGAGGCGTATACTAGGCGCGGCCAACTAATGTATAGAAGAAGTAGACGGGCCAGGCTGCGGCCATGCAGTCAACGTAGTCAATAGCAGGAAAACCAAGGGGCCCCGAGGGGTGGACTAGGGTGGACTAGGGTGGACTAGGGTGGACTCACCCCCTCCTGCGCATTAGCGTCGTTGAGCAGGCAGAAGACACGCGCCGGCCGCATGAACCGCGGAGCCACTGGTACCGACAATATTGACGAGTTTCTGTGTTGCCCTTCCAGAGCCGTAGGAGCGGCAGCAACCCACACGCCGAGCCACCGCAGTGGGGCACAATTCCGCCCCACGCTTGCTTTCCGCGCAGGGAGGCGCGCGAGGCACGGCTGAGGATCAACGTTCAACCCTAGCGCAGGTGGATCCGCGCTAGATCAGGCCACTGGGCCAGCCTTACTCCGTCTTCAGCATTGAACGTTTCAACACCCACAGCTGCTCCGTCCGACTGCTGTGGTCCTCCCCCAGCCCGAAGCCCCCAACACCATCCACCTCCTCACTCGGCCGCTCCCGCCCGCCTGCATGCCATCCTCCCTGTCCTCGCCGCCGTCGCCGGCCCGCGCCGCGCTTCCCCGTGCCGGCATCGCCATCCAGCGTTCGTACTTAGCCCTCGCCAGCTTGCTGGTTGTGGCCGTTGGCCTCGCCTCGGCGTCCGCAGCCACAGTCGCTTCCGTTGCGGATGCCGCGCCCGACGTCGACGATGCCACCTGGGCGCGTCCTCTTCTGCGCAGCTTGCAACACCACCTTGCTATCATCGGCCGTCTCTTCCGTGCGCTGCCGGGATCGTCCATTGTCGTGCGCTACGTAACGAGCAGCTATCAGAACGACCCGTTCCGCACCCTGCTCGAGCTGTTGCTCATCGGCTTTGCCCTGCGCACCATTCTCCAGCAGCGTACCCAGTCCCAGGCCTCCGGCTCGAACTTTGTCGAGCTCACCGCGGCCGAGATCGATGGACTGGTGGACGACTTTAGTCCTGAGCCTCTCTGCACCCCTCTCGATGAGTTTGAGAAGTGGGACTTGGCCTCGGTCCCCCTCATTGTTGGACCCAACGGCCCGCGCCCTACGGTCAAGTCCGAAGCAGTGGGTCAGCGAACCAAGGTCTTGAACCTAGCTAGCTTCAATTTTACCGATCTGGCGTCTGAGCCCGAGATGAAGGAGCGCGCGATCCAGACGCTGCGCCAATACGGCGTTGGGTCCTGCAGTCCGCCTGGCTTTTATGGCACGATTGGTGCGTTGCCCGCCCTGTCCTGTTCTTTGTTTTGCCATTTGCTAACCTGCACATCCTCTCAGACGTCCACATGGACCTTGAGGCCAACCTGGCACGCTTCCTTGGCACAGAGCGTGCGATCGTCTATGCCCAGGGCTTCACCACCACCTCCAGTGTTATCCCTGCCTTTTGCAAGCGCGGAGACGTCATCGTTGCTGACCGCGGGGTGAACTACTCGATCCAGAAAGGCATTCAGATCAGTCGGTCGAAGGTGCGATGGTATGAGCACAACAGCATGTCTTCCCTGTCCCGCGTGCTCGAGTCGATCACTCGCGACGATGTGCGCCGCAAGCAGCCCCTCACCCGCCGCTTCATCATCACCGAGGGCATCTTTGAGAACGATGGTCAACTGAGCGATTTGGGTGCGATTGTTGCGTTGGCCAAGAAACACAAGTTCCGCATTCTGCTTGACGAGGGTCTTTCTTTTGGTACGATTGGAAAGACGGGCAAGGGTGCGACCGAGTTGTTTGGGGTGCCGGCTACCGACATTGACATTCTGACGGGTAATCTGGCCAACACTCTTGGCAGTGCCGGCGGCTTTGTTGCTGGTTCGGCTGTCGTCGAGTTCCACCAACGGATCAACTCGCCTGGGTTTGTTTACTCAGCTGCTCTGCCGGCGCTCAATGCGGTAACCGCCTCGGCTGCGATTCAGCGGCTCGAGACGAACGCCTCGTCGTTGCGCGTGCTGCAAGACAACATTCGCACGCTGCGGAGCGTGTTGGATACGTTGCCTACAATTGACATTCCCTCGCACAGCCCCTCGCCCGTCATTCATATTCGCGTGCGTGCTGGGGAAACGGAGCGGACCGTGGAAGAGCAGACGCGGTTGCTGCAGGCCATCGTGGACCACGCATTGAACCAGGGTGTCCTCCTCGTCCGTTCTCGCCGCCTCCCCTCGATCAACCCGGCGGTGCTCGATACCAAGCCCGACTCTGACCCGACCATCCGAATTGCCGTCTCGTCGGCCTTCACCAAGTCCGAGATGGAGCTTGCGGCCCAGGTACTGCGCCAAGCGATCGTTGACGTTCTGGGCCAGTAGGCACCTTCCCCTTCCCCGTGCCCTGGGTGGACGCCGCTGCCCTCCTCCTCCTGACATGACAGAATGGTTGTTCTATGGTGTGTAAGTGCGCAACCTGGCTCCCCTTTAAACGAAAGCAAGAAAAACAAGAAAATAAAAACGCAAGATATGCCATGTTCAATCCTTCTCCCCTCCTTTACCTTCCAGAACTTGGGCCCCTTCGTAGGTAACAGAGAGGAATTGCACATCGCACTCGATCTTCTCCTTGGCAAATTCACCAGTGATCGTGTCGGCAATGTGCGACAAGTTGTCCGTCGCCAAGGCCAGGATGGTAGGTCCAGCGCCGGAGAGACAGATGCCCAACAGCCCCGGGTGGGACGAAGGCGTGACGCTGGCAAGGATGCGCGGAAGACCTGGGATGAGTTGAGAGCGGTAGGGCTGGTGGACCTTGTCCTGCATCGCCTGGAAGACGAGGTTGACATCCACAGGGCTGCGGGCCAGGGCAGTAGTGAGAACAGCGAGCCGTTGCAAGTTGAATACCAGGTCGTGCCGGGAAAAGGTGGTGGGCAAGACGGCCCGCGCTTTGGCAGTGGACACTTCAAATTGCGGGATGATCGCAATCACACGAATCTCAGATGCCCAGCCAAACCGAATGTAGTGGCCAATTCCGCGCGGCGGGATGGGCGGGTTGCGACCCCAGTCGGCCGACGCATCGGGCGGGTACTCTGGCAGGACCTCGGAAAGGGGCACATCTTTCGCCTCCGTGTCTTCGGGCGACAGCTCGAGCAAGTAGGAGCCCACAAAGCCACCCACCAGCGCTGCCGTCACATTGTCCGGGTGGCGCTCAATCATCAGCGCATGGTCCAACAGACGAGACGTGTCGAGCCCCAGCTTTCCCAGCCGGTTGCCCAACACCACACCGGCCACCACAGCGGCGCCCGACGAGCCAAGCCCGCGACCAAACGGTACCTCGTTGTGCACATCAATCGACACCCCTGCCGGGAAAGAAGGGACCCCGTTGGCACGCAGCACGTAGAGAGCAGTGCGGGTGGTCAGGTTCTTGTACGCGTCCAACGGCGCATCCGCTGCGCCTTGACCCGTGTAGTGCAGCGTGGGCGCCGGGTTGGAGGCGGCTGGGTCGACGGTGACGCGCAGTGTAAGATAGAGGGAAAGCGAGAGGCCAACAACGTCAAACCCAGGGCCAATGTTGGAGGAGGTGCAGGGCACCTTGATCGTGAAGGTCTCAACCATGGGGGAGGAGCTGGTGGGGAAGGAAAGGGAAGGAGGTGCTGATGGAGAAAAACTTCTGACTGGCCACCCACCGGAACGGACAAGGAGCGGACAATCGTCCTCGATCGATGATCTTTTTTGTCCGCTGCTCCGACCGGCCCACAGCGAAAAAGAAAACTTTTACTCAAAACCCAGCTGGTAAGCGGCAACCCTACTCTGCCAAAAAACTGTGCAGTTTCGCCCCCATCGCTCCACTTTGTGGCCTAGTCCCTTGTGTGACCAGCACGAGTACCACACACCAATGTAAGAGGAGCACAACCGGCAGTCACTAGTCACTGGCTACAATGCACGGTCAACGTGTCGGGCCTATAGGTGGATTGGGACCAAGAACGGGAGAAAAAGGGCGATGAATTCGGAAGAATGAATAAGCTAACGAGACTGGCCAATGACACCACGATCATGAAAAATGTCGACCCAACGGAGAGCAACAAGTAACGGAACCTCCCCATTTGGGGCGACAGTGGAATGTTGAGAGGCGTTGCCGGGCCGCCGGCGGTATGTTGAGCTATTGCTGTGGAAACGTTACTCTTGGCTGCCTTGGCGAAAGTGCTTGTCCCGTGCCATACCAAGTTACTTCTGTCATCGATCATCCGTCTTGGAGAGGAGCCGACTTGGGCATTGGTCAGCACTCAGGCGAAGAGCGACGGGCAACCTGTTCAAAAAAGAAAAAAATACGGGGAGGGAGAAGGAGAGGGAGAAGGAGAGGGGAGAAAGGGGAAATGCGATGGGATGGGGAGGGGAACACAGATAACCGCCTACAGCTGACCCTTGATGTCTACCCTCTTGAGCTTTTCGGCGGCAGTCAGAGAAAAGGCAGAGCAGCCCGCGTGTCCCACTTGCCCTCTCCTGCATACAGGTCGGCCTGTACAGAATGGAGGAATTCCATGACCTCCTGGGAAGACTGGAAGGCTAGTTCATCCTGGACAAAGGAAAGGGGCAAGCTGGGACGGTAGGCTCGGGCGAGCGTGAGGAGCGCTCGCGTGCGTTCTCGATCGGAGAAGTGATCCATAATGTAGGCATTCATGTTGGGCGCAGAGGGTGTAGAGGGAAAAGAAGGCATGGTAGTCCCCCGTTAGCAATGCCCTACGTACCCCTAACGCATGCTGCACTGCCGCGTCATCTTTCCTCTTGTGGGCGCCAGGCTGGAAGCTCACTGGGCGCTGGAGATCCGGCAGAAGCGCATTGAGTTCTCTGCGGTTGCCCGTGTGGAGCAAATAGAGAATCCTGTATGCCGTGAACTCGCTGACTCGGCCGGGGATCCCCAACTCATACAGCACGAGGAGTTGGGATTGACACTGATTGTACTCGCCCAAGTCGCCCTTCTCAAGGGCAATACGGGCGTGAATCTCGTATACTTGGACCGTAAATGGGTTCTTGATCCGTTGCACCTATTCCTCATACCCCACCCAGTTAGTTCCACCGCCGCGACAGTAGCAAAAGAGACGTACCGTCAAATCCTGTCGCAAACTCTTGAACTGGTCACAAATGTAAGCATAATTGTGTTCAGCCCGCCACTTCTTCTTAGCAGGGCCAACGTCTGCTCCAACACGGGCAGTGGGCGCACTGTTCGGGGGTCAGGGGCCGAGGTGAGGCGCAAATATGGTTTTTCGAGTGCTGTACTGGTGCCCACAAAGTGTCCTTGTCCCAATCAATAACATTGGGGTCTTCCACTTCGGCATCGACAAAGGCCGGCGCACGGGGAAGAACGGCAGCCGGGGCACCGTAAGCCATCGGGCGCGCCCCAAAGGCGTGCTGGGCCGGGACAAAAGCTGGGGCTGAAGATGGTTGGCCAAATCGTTTTCTAGGAGGGGCCGCGGATGCGGTCAAGAGGACGAGAGCGGTGGAAGGAGCGGGTCAGGGGCAGCTTCGAATCGGCGGGCGCGCTTGTCGCGGCTTGTTCTTCAGGGGTCAGTTTAGGCACGCCTCGCAACGCCTTGCGTTTGAGGGGTGTGGGCGCAGGCTGGAGAGACTTAGGAAGCGGGGCCTGTTCCCAGTCGGTGCTATGGATCGTCTGGCTGCTGTGGGCGGCGAACACGATCTGGCGCAGCTCTTCGCTGACCGCATCGCGGTTCGAGTCGTCGGCCAGCTCGAAGACGCGTCTGGCGTACTTTCTTCGGGGGCGGGGGGTCAGCACCGGGCGGCAGATCAGCTCGCCGACGCACAGGGGAGACAGCAGACGCACTTGAGAGATTCGGGCCATGCGCCCATGGTGTGGTGGCGACGAGGGAGGGTGGGGGTGGTTGGGGTGGTGGTGGTGGTGCAGTGGGTGGGTGCCTGTGGTGCTGACAGCGGACCGAGGCGGGCGCAGCCGATTAAATCGCAGGGGCGGAGTCGGCGGGTTGCACCGTGCCGTGGCGGAATGGATGGGCCCGTCGGCAGCCCAGGCGGACACCATGGCGGCGGGGCGTTTCCGCGACGGACACGGCCACGGCAACGGGGCGGGTGGGCTGGTTTCGACGGCTGAGCCACCCATCATCCCATGGCTGCTTGATTCCATGGCCTGGGCCCTGGCCGCTGCAGTGCGTGTTGCTGGCGCTGGCGTCGCTGTGCTGGGCTCCAGCACCGCTGCCCTCCTCGTCGCGCGCGCCAGCCCCGCTGCTGCTGCGCTGCTCCTCGACGCTGCTGCCAGCGCAGCGCTTCTCGGCCTCAGTCTCGGCCTCGCGGCGCCTGCTGCCGCGCATGTGCTCGTCGCCAGTGCGCATCCTGCTCTGGGCCACACGCACAGCAGCAGCTCCACTTTGTCTTCCTCCTCTTCCTCTCCTCCTCCCCTTCTTCTTCCAGCCACGAAGAGCACGAACTCCAAGAAGCTCGCGCCGGCCTCTTTGGCGCCTGCTCTTGCTCGGCGTCTTCCTGCTATGGATTTTCGACAGTGTTATCGCGGCTCTTCCCCTGCCTATGGCGCAGGAACAGGGGTACGCTCCTCTTGAAGTCACGGTGCACGACTTTGAAGTGCCCGCCGATCCCCATCCTGCTCCGGTCTCCCGCCCCCTGGTCTCGGGCCATCCCGAGTCTCACGAGTTGGCCGAGTGGGATGCGGATGATGCGGATGAATCGAGCGGGGCCGAAGAAGAAGAACGCGGGAGTCAACACACACAGCCGCATCTTCGCACCCGTCGCCCCCAGCAATTCCGTCCACCTCGTGCTAAGCGGCGCCAGCCATCACGATGGCATGTCCTTCTCTCCCGCTGGGCGGCTACTCGGACGTACTCGACCTTGTACTGCCTCCTCGTGCCGGTGGACCCGGCTCATATCCGACCAAGTGTTGTGCTCAGTGCAGCCGTTTACATGTGCCACTGTGCCTTTCAGATTGGCTCTGGCTTCGTTCCTGCCTCTCGTTCCGGCCATATCGCTGAGCACGAGCGCCGCCTTGTTGCTTGGCATTCGACTTGGCCGTCCTCCACTCTTTATGCCGCTCATATGGGCTGTGCCTTTCGTGCTTGTAGGGTGGCTGGCCGGGGCAGTGTTTCCCGCTGGAACCCAGGTGCCTGCGGTGGGACGGACGATCGTGGCGGGCATGCTGTATGTGTCGGTGCGCAACCTCCACGACTCGACCATCCTTTTTGACCAAGCTAGTCGCGTGCCGCCATTTCCGCCATGCTCCCCTGCACGACCACGCCGTCGGATGCGGCGAACTCGCTCGATGCACTTACCCTTGGCTGCTGCGGGTCGAGAAGCACATGCGCACGCCCGCTCCCGCTCACACCCTGCCCACTTTCGCTCTGCCGGTGTGGCCAGGTCCGAGCGCCACCGCCTGCTGCGCCCTTGGCTACGGCTGCTGCTCATGGCGCTGGCCGCGTGGGGGTGCCGAGCGTGCTGGTGTGGCTCTGTCATGTGCCCGGGAGCTAGGCAATGCCGATACCCCATTGTATCTAGCTGTGTAGACAGATGGGAGGGAGAGACGGAAGGTAGATCACCTTAATGATCGCGCAGGCAGAGCGCGCCTCCATGCGGCGGAAGCGCTGACGTAGACCATTCCAGATTGGATCCAGACCGGCCGATGCTAGGGTTGGGCAACGCGGCCGCCCTCCGCGCCGCGCCCACCGCGCCCGCCGGCTGCGCCCCACCACCACCTCCTCCGCCCGTCGTCTGTGCCATGCGCGCCGGCGGCGCGCTCTCCCGCCGAGCCGCCGCCGCTGGCGACTCGGCCGCCTCTCCCGACAACCGCATGTTTGCCTCCGCCCTCGCCGCCCTCCACCAGCAGGTCCCTCCCCTCGCCCTCGCCGCCTCCCCGCCCCCGCCGGCCCAGACCCAACCCGCGCTCAGCGCCCTCTCCGCCCTGCTCACCACCGTCCTCTCCGACGCTGCCCCCGACGCCCCGGCCTGGCCCGTCTCTTTCAGCGTGCGTTCGTCCGCGCTGCCATTGAGCACGTCGGTGCCGACCTCGCTGCCCAGGCCCTGACCCAAGCACTCCCCCATCTGCGGTACGTTGCCTGCCGTTGGCCCTTGCGCTTCCCTCCTGACTCTCGCTTAGCCTCATGCAGACACGCACCGCCGCAGATATCCTGGCCAGCATTGGACCCCTCTCTACCCAATCCGTCCCCGTCTTCCATGCTGCGCTTGCGTCTTCCAGTTCACCCACACCTCCCCGCCCGACGATCGGGCCATCGCGCAGCTGCTTCTTGCGCTGCTCTGTGAGCCCGTCGAACCTCCGGGTCGGTGGCTGAAAACAAGTACGCTGTCCATTGGCCCAGCCTGGGGCCATGCATCGGCACGCTAAACGCCAACATCAACTGGCCCCGCGTGGTCGGTCTGTTTGACGAACTCGCCACCCCAGCCACCCAACCTGACGCGGAGCAGACCTATGGTCTGGCTGTCATTGCCAGCCATGCGCGCAGACTTGCCCATCCCTCCGTGTTGGACGCACTGTGGGACTACACATGGCGCCACCCCTTGGCCCAGCTTCTGCTCATCCGTGGCTGCTAATGCTCGAGCCACCAACGTTCGACATGTCGACATGGGTTCTAAACCAAATCGTCAACCCCGAAACGTTACCACTGCCTTCTGGAGCGCAGAATGAGACTAGCTCCCCAAAGGAGGATGGTTTGGAGACGGTTTCAGCGACGCTTCAAGCCCAAGCACGCCAGGTTGTCGGATCGCGCTGGAACAACCAAGACGTGGCTAACCTGCTCTCAGCCGGGTTGCGCTTGGAGAATACGACATTGCGCGTTGTCGTAACAGACTTGCTCGACAAGGCCGTCAAGCAGAACGCTGAATTGATGCTGATCGGCTTTAGTCAAGTCCCGCGACCCTGGCCGGAGATTCACACCAACTTTTGTCTCCAATTGGTCAGTGTGTTGCTTTCGACGTTCCAGTCCAATGTTGAGCTCGCCCTCTGCTATCTCTTTCGGCATGATCCTATGTTTGCCATACATGCACTGGCAAGCACCGCAGCGACGCAGCCGGCCATCTTGCCTCGTATCTTTTCGGTACTCAACGAGCTCGGGCTTCTATCGCAGACCACGGACTCGACCTTAATCACAGCCTCCACACCGGCGGCCGAAGTGGCACTGGTATTTGAGCTCGCCAACCTGGCTGATCGGGACGGACGGCAGGATATCTCTAAGTGGCTCGATCAGGGCATCGCAGCCCAACCGCATGCCTTTGTCCGAGCTGCGCTCGACTTTCTCGAGCGCAAGGCCCAAGACGAGTTGGCGGGCAAAAGCGCCAATAACCATATCACCTCGCTCACACCGTCGACGGTAGCCGCCTTTCTTTATGCCTTGCGCTCGCATGGGGACGAGATGAGTGAGGACGAGATTGACTCGTTCAAGTCAGTCCGTAACGTCTGTCTCCAGGTTCATCCGCGGCTGATGAACCTCGTTCCGGGCAGTGAGAACATGGAGCCTGGGCTGCAAGTTGCGTCCTTCCCATCCGACATACAAGCTGAGGCGGATGACTATTACCGCACTCTGTATTCGGGCCAGATGAAAGTGGAGGAAATGATTGCGCTCCTCAAGCGGACGAAGGAAAGTGATAACCCTAGGCAGAAGCAGCTGTTTGCCTGTCTGGTGCACACTCTCTTTGATGAGTACCGCTGCTTTGAACGCGACTACCCCCCACGCGAACTGGGCATTGCTGCCACCGTCTTTGGTCAGATTATCAATGAGGAACTTGTGGACTACATCCCGCTTGGTATTGCGATCCGCTATGTGCTTGACGCATTGCGCAAGCCGCCGTCTTCGCCGTTGTTTACGTTTGGAATTCAAGCACTTCAAAACTTTACTCGGCGTCTGTCCGAGTGGCCCCCGCTTTCTCAAGCTCTTCTTTCCATCCCAGCCATTGCCCAGGGTAGACCGGACGTTGTGCGCATGATTCAAGAAGCGCAGCATGTCTCAGCTAATCGCTCTGATGGTGGGCTAACCGAGCCGACAACGACCGGGGAGGATGGACCGGTGCGCGCCGTGACCCAGGCTATTATCTCTGAGCCGTTCACGGCCATTCACCCGGATGAATTGGACGACAAGGAGGATCAGGAGGAACCGTCGGAGGATGTGAGCGACAAGATTCTCTTTTTGGTCAACAACCTGTCCAAGTCCAACCTCGATACTAAACTGGGGGACGCCAAGGCACTAATTTCCCCAGAGCTGTACAATTGGTTTGCCCACTATCTTGTTCTCCAACGTGTCTCGATCGAGCCCAATAACCACTCGCTTTATGCATCGCTGATTGAGGGAATTGAGGGCGGCCCGCGTCTGATGCGGTACATTTTGCGTGAATCGATGGTCAAGATTAAGACGCTACTCAACAATGAGACGACTTTGACCTCCTCTTCGGAACGAACCTTACTCAAAAACTTGGCCTCGTGGCTCGGCAGCTTGACCCTCGCCCGCAACATTCCCATCAAGCACCGCAACATTGCCTTCAAGGAGCTGCTGCTACAAGGGTACAAGTCGGGTCGCCTTATTGCGGCCATTCCGTTCGTGTGCAAGGTCTTGGAACAGTGCAAAACGAGCGATGTATTCAAGTTGCCCAACCCTTGGCTGGCAGCGGTGCTGGCCTTGCTCGTCGAACTCTACCACTATGCGGGCCTCAAACTCAATCTCAAGTTTGAGATTGAAGTCATGTGCAAAACTCTCGAGATCAATATGGCCGAGGTGGAGCCTACTTCGCTTTTGAATAATGGCGCCGAAGAGGAAGCACTTGTCCCCGCATCGGCCGAGGGAGTCGAACCTGTCCCGGAGCCTGCAATGGGCCAGGAAGCCATGCCCTACTCTGGCTGCTGCAAAGCATGCTCGCCTCCCTCCCCGAGTTGATTGTCATCCCTCCGACTCTAAGCTTGTTTGCGACCAACGCGACCCTGAAACGCATGCTGTGTGTTGCGATTGAGCGTGCCGTGCGGGACATTGCTCCCCCCGTTGTGGAGCGCTCGGCAACGATTGGCAACTTATCGACCAAGGAGCTGGTCCTCAAAGACTTTGCTCTCGAGTCCGACTCGGCCAAGCTATCTCACGCTGCGCACCAGATGGTCAAAGACGTAGTAGGGTCGATTGCGTATGTGACATCCAAGGACCCGCTCCGCACGTCGATGGTCCAGCATGCCCACATGATTTTCCTCGATGGCGGGTTCAGCGAAGCCTCGCTTCCTGTCGAGGCCCTGGCGAGCCTTATGAACGAGAACGTCGACATGGCGAGCAAAATGGTTGAGAGGGCTGCGCAGCAGAAGGCTGTGGCGGACCTGGATGTCATTCTGGCTCCGCATTTGGCTGCACGCAACGCACCGGGACCTTTTGCCGATCCTGAGCAAAGCGTGCATATTGCGTATGCTTCAGCTTTGCCGGACTTGCTTCGTCTCAGCGCTGATGGTCTCTCCCCCGCTCAGCTACGGGTTTACGACGACTTTGGCGTTCTTCTGTCTCACGTCCTCGTCCAGCAGATGGCTCGTTTGCCTTGCAGCTCTTCAACCGCTTCGGTCCCGACTTTGACCGCGTCGTCCGCCTTGCCCGTACCGCCGACGGAGCAGAGGCCACAGCTCTGGACCAGCTGCCGCCGGACAGCGAACTGCCGGCGCTGCTGCTCTCGGTCATCGAACTGGTGCGGCAGCAGCCACGCAAGGACGAAACGGCACTCTTGTTTGCCTCGAAAGTGGTTGCGCTTCTTTGGGCAACAGGGGAAGATAGAACGCCGGCGCAGGAACTGCTGGCGCTAAACTCGCTCATCACCCTTCTTCAGCGCCTGTGTGCCCTGTCGCCCCCCGCCCAAGGCGAGGTGGCAGCTTGGTTGGTTTATGGCGATGGCCAGTGGGACGTGCGGCACGTTCCTGCATGATTGCCTTGGTTGAGGAACAGCTGGTGCGGGTGGGCGAAGTGGATGCTCAGTGGGCTCAATCTGGCGCGGACAAGGCTGAGATGAACGCCGCGTTTGTCCAGGAAGCGACCAAGTCGGTTGCTACGCGTACCCAACTGCGACACATTATCACCATGCTTCGTGCCACGTCGGAGGCTGGACAGGCGAGCGACTCGTACGTTTTTTGCCGTATTTGTGGACTGTGTATTGACGTGTTTCTCTGTTAGTGTTAAGTCTGTTCTGCATGACGGTCTTTGGCAGCATGTCGGTGAGGCGGCTTCGTTGGATGATCCGGCGGTGCGAGACGTGTTGGCAGATTGGTTTGGCCAGTGGGTGCTGGCATTTGAGAGGCGGTTAATGTGGACAAAGCCTTCCTCGAGTTTGTCGACCGTGCGCAGGCGGCAGACGTCCTCAAGAGCGAAGCTAACACGGCATTCTTCCTTCGCGTCTGCACCCATGAATGTATCAAGGGCCATGCTCTTCAAACTCGCTTGGGCGCTGGGCAAAGCATGACGGCCTACACCCCCCTCGATGCCTTGGCCCAGTTGGTGGTGCTGCTCACCACGTTCCATTCGGGCAACCAGGGATTTACTGCACAAGATGCTGCTGGTGATCGTGCTGGTGTTTGTGGATGTGCACCCGCAACCTGAGGCGGGCAAGACGTTCTTCCGCTGTTCAGCTCCATTCTTCATCTCCTCCACCAAAGCTCGCCTATGCTGGGTAGCCGATACGTATCCTGCTTGGTTGCGGTCGCACAGAGTTATTGGCACTACAGCCAAGTCTCTTCGCGGGTTACACCCATGCTTGGATGTCACTCATCTCGCATCGCGCCTTCCTTCCTCATCTTCTCTCTGCTCCCGACGGTCAAGGTGGGACGCCTTTTACCCCTCCTACAGGCCCAAGTTCGCCTCATTGCCCTCGTACGCCGTGTTGGTGCGGGAACGGAGACGACCCAGTCAATCTATCTGGGTGCGATCCGGATCTTTATGTTGCTCCTGCACGATTTCCCAGAGTTCCTTGCCTTTTATGCTCTCCCTCTCTGCGACCTGATCCCGCGCGAGTTTATCCAGTTGCGCAACATCCTTCTCTGTGCCTACCCGCGCCAACTCCGCCTTCCCGACCCACTCGACCCGGCTGTTGACCTGGCCCTGCTCCCCGAAGCGAGATTGGAACCAGCTTCGGCCCCCGCGACGCTCGAGGCCAATGCGAGTCCTGTTTGGGCTAAGGTCAGCGCACTCCTTGCTAATTACTTTACCGCCCCCTCCCCTGCCTCGCTCGGTACGATTGTCGCTCATGTTGTCAGCATCACGACTCTCACTCCTGCCGAGACCGAAGAGCAGGAAGAGGAGCAAGCCCTCATGGTCGCTCAACCCATTCTCAATGCATTGGCGCAAGCTCTGGGCCAGCGTGTGGCTGAGCCCCTGATGAGGCAACAATCAAGGCCAGTGAACTGGTGAGCTCACTCTTGGCCAGCTCGGACCGCATCGCTCCTACCTCCTCCTCTCTGCGCTGGCCAATCAGCTACGCTTCCCCTGTGCGTCGATGCAGTTTGCATCGACGGTGTTGGTCCACTTATTTGCTGCCCCCGCTGGTCTGGTCCCCGAGGACTCAGAGGTACCTTCCCAGGTGCAAGGCCAGATCCTTCGCGTTCTGCTCGAGCGGATCGTGGTCATGCGCCCGCATCCTTGGGGGACGCTGTACACCATGGCCCGACTGCTGCGCGCACCACCAACCACGCTGCAGGTACCTGTGCCAGGTGAGATTTCGCGCATCCTGGACAACATCAAGAGTACCCTCGCCATGTCGTATCCGTTCCCGTCATCGGTCCCCGCCCAGGGGCAGTAGGAGCCATGCACCCCCCTCCTCCTCCCCACCTCATGCCCCGCTCACCCACTCTCCACGTCGGTATGGGAGCAAAGGCTGGCACTGATTGGGCTCTGTACTCTACACTTCTTGTCCGCCCATGTCCCCCGTGCTCCATTTATGCCTCAGCATTTTGCCCCCCTCTTGGGTGAGCTTTGCCTCTCCTAGCGCAAGCAGTGGTTCTGGTACGAGTGAAGCTTAGTCGTCACCAGACCACAGTGTGCGGCGTGTGACATGTAGGACGTCGCCTCCGCATCCGCCTTTGTAAGCGCGATCGCGGCCCCATCAGGTAGAGAGGAGTTGGACTCAACGCGTTGAATGGAAAGGACTGAGGAAGAAAGCTAAACCCGAGCTGATGCTTCTAAGGGGGATTGAGCATCGAACAGACCAGCAATGCAGAAGCATTATAAGTTTTGTCGAAATGGGGTATGCGATGTGGGAAGGATGAGGAGCAAAAGGAGAACTGGCAGTAGTCTCGTGATCATCTCCCTCCTTAACTGCTCAGTCTTAACCAAAAGACAGTGGCGAGAAAGCCATCAGGCAGAAGGGGAGAGGAGACGGTGCACTGTCTCGTAACGCACACCCGCTGTAGAATGAGTGTGGTCCCCACAAAGTCACAGACCTACTGGCAAAATCTCACGCGGTCTAGATTGGTGCGGGACTCGCTCATCGCACGCGCACGCCGGCTGTTGCGCAACGTCGGGGTAAGCATCAGGCACTCCTGCTAACTGCGTATAAATCGGTCATGAATGATGTCGAAAGAGAGGTACAGGGGAGATAACCCACATTTCACAATACACTAGAACTTCGTTCCAAAAAACACAAGGCGCGCTGCAGCGCCACTGAAAGATACTCGTGGCGTCCAAGGAACAAGGTCCATCAAGCTTGAATTTGATCGTAAAACACTTCATCTGGGCTCTTCAATGAGAAAAGGGTAGAGAGTCAACTTTGATTGAATCCCAGTTCATTGCTGGACTTGGTGGATGACTAGGAGATATAGCCGTCCATGACAGTCCAGCCTCCCCAGTAACAATCCCATGTCAAACGGAAGGGTCTGTAGTCAAGTCGCACAGCCGAAAAAAAGTATGGTAAACCCGGTCGTACACCTCCTCTGCACCCGCAATTCGCTTGAGATCGACGCTGGCCAAGCCAGGCACCTTGGCGACCCGAGTGAGCTCAATGGAAAAGACCACAGTTCCCTTCCAGTCACAAGTCGACCCCTTGGGGGTAGGTGCGGCATGCCAGCGGGCTAGCCACACATACGGATGGGCCGGGGTCATTTGGGTCTCCACCCCCATTAGGTCCAAAGCGCTATCTACGCGCTCGGCCACCAAGGGAAAGGAGAGTGAAGAGAGACACTGCTCGTGCAACAGACCTTGGTGGACGTACAGCCACTCGTTCCCCTCGGGGCGCACCCATGTACGAGTCCCAGTCGAAGATGACATTGGGACGGTATTCGTTCCAAATGGTGGTTCCGTTGAAGTACTAGCGCCCCTTGCTCCAGCAGAGGAGCTTCTACGCGGTCCAATCTCCTCGGCGGGAGACCGCGAGCCGAGCCTGCTGGCCCCTCTCAAAGGAAACTTTTTTCCTGCATCGGCACGGTTCCCATGGGAAGGTCGAAGGCGGGCAAGGAAAGAAGAGGTGTGCGGATCCACGGGGTCGGCACCATCTTCGGAAGAAGGACGACCAAGGGAGTCCGGGTGATGGATCGGTTGGGAATGCAAGGCGTGGGAGCGCTCACCATGGGATCCCAAGCGCAAGCGACGTAACAGACCAACCCAATGGTACCCAGTACTGTGAGATGGACCAAGGGGGGAAGAGGTAGCCTCCAGAGGCACACTCTGGGGCGCGAACGCATCCTCCTTCCCATTCCTTTCGCTGCTCTGCCCAACAGCATTGCAGATGGCCCTATCGAGAGCATTGGAGAGTTGTCATGGCCCGAGCTCGCCTCGGCTCCTTGGTCACAGCCGGGCTGTGCGGCGCATCCTCTGCCTCTGGGAAGCGGACTTGGGGTTGAGAAATCCAGGGCGAGGTTGTGACAGTGGCGGACCGGTTGGAGCGGCGGGACATGGCGCGTTGCACCCCGCTCGCATCCAGATAATCCAAGAGCAACGGCGAGATTGGACGAGTCGAGGAGAGGAGGCGACTGGAGCTTGTTCGGGAAGACAAGAGTGTGGTGGGACGATGTAGAGGCGGAGGGGGCGATGAAGGCAGCATATGCACGAAAGGGGGCGGATTCGTTTGGGTGTGGTTATGGGGGGAAGTCCATTGGGACGGCCACAGATCAATCGCTGTGCCCCCCGGTAATTAAAACTACAGGAGGCGAATTCAGACGCGCGATAGAGCGAGGGCAGCTGCTGGATCATCCCGAGGCGAAGATGAGTGTACCGCACTCATGCGCCTCATCGACGCCATCCGTCATCGCCGTGAGAGATGCAAGAGAAGCACAAGGCGGCGTTTGGACTGGCTTGGCGAGAGGGGGAAACGGGTCGTGGTCAGTGGTGGGCTTGGTGCCTTTGGCGGCGCCTAGGCCCTAGGGCTTTGGGCAGAGGCAACAAATCAGCTCATCCACGCTTTTGGAGATCAAGTGCCTACTGGTGCAGGGTGCGCCCTCTCCGTGATCAGGCAGATCATACATTATGCATTATACATCATGCATCATGATACACCATGCATCGCTCTTCTGTACCCTTATGTACCCTTCTGTACCCTACCTTGCGTCTGGGGTCTCCCTCGCCACAGCTGGCCACAGCCGCTATTGCCGCAGTCAGAAAAGGGGACAATAGTATAAGTGAGACCTTGATAGTCTGAGGCCCTTGAACTTGAAGCTTGAAGCTTGAAGCTTGAAGCTTGAAGTTTGAGCGCCTTTTGAAGTTCAAGCTCCGCAGTTGACCCCAACACTCATGATCATCATGAAGGGCGAAGTTCGTCCTTGGAGCTTGAAGCTTGAAAAGAAAACAAAGGATATGACTGCAGTTGGGTCCGGTTGAGGCGCGTTGAGGCCTCAGCCTGAGGCCCTTCTGAGGAGAGACGTTGACATAAATGGTGTGTGTGTGACATTGACAGAACAGTCTCGTTTAACGTTGACACGTTGACATTGACGTTTTGAGATGGTTGGCGTTGATGAGTTCGTCAAACAGGCCCTGGATACAGCACGTGGGGTCCCGGTCACAGCGCCGGTCCAATAATAAGGAGCCGAGGTTGTGGTCAGCTGGCCGGGGCTGGCAGGGTCTGGCAGGGCCTACTGCCTTCGGTCTGGACCTGCTTGCTTCTGGACTTGAAGCTTGAAGCTTGCCGCGGGAGAGTCCAGGATTGCCGATTGCCCACTCAGACGATCATTATGATCGAAGGACTCTGTCACGGGCGGGCGCCGCCAGGGGGCCCGCCCTGGGGGTTTTGGGGTACAATCCCTTAGGCGACGGTAGGTCGACTCACGGTAGTTTCGGGCTTAGGCTGGTTGGTGCGTCCGAGCGGAGCTAGGGACGAGGAGAGGCCTTTGGTGGGGCGGCTGCACGTGTGGCAAGGCTGCGTCTGCACCGGCTTGGGCCGTAGTAACGTGTCTGAAGCCTCCGGGACTTAGGGACGGGAGGAGGCAGAGGCGGACAAACACTGCCTCAACAGAGACTGGGAATCGCCGCGACCAGAGGAGGGCTCGCGCGATTGGACTGACGAAGGGCTGGAGGACGAGGTCGGAGGAGAAGTCGGACGCTAACAAGAGAAGCTGCCTGTACTGGATAAATTGGCTGGAAACGGGCAGGAGTCGGACAGGATAGGCGGGAGGGGTAGACGAGGGGTTGAGACGAGAAAGGACGAGAAGGACGAGAATGACGAGAATGGAAGGTGGGAAAAGATCCCCATCAACCAGGGGTACAGGCAGGATCAAAAGGGAAACGGATACAAGAGGGGGTGTAGAAAGGAAGACATGTCAAAAGCGGGGTTGGTCGCCGCAGGCGCGACCGAGAAAGGAAAAGGAAACGGGAACGAGGCGGCAGACGCCGCCACGGCATTGGAAGCTCGGTGGCCTTATTTAGGCCGGCCGACGTGGACTTGGGCGGGAGGCGACTGTTGTCGCGCTGAGCATGGCCCTTCGGCCACGATACTTAATTTAGCCAACCATCATCACACTTGGTTGGCCTGCGGAGCACGCTCTACTGGGCATGTGCGGAGCAGGCGGGCCTTAGCTTGGGTCGGACCATCTCGTGTCCGCCGCCGCCCGTGACAGACTCTACTGTTTTGAACCGTTGGCCCGCGTTGAACACGTTGAACGGTTGAACCATAATGGTCTCCTTCGGCCTTAAAAGCTTAACGGCGCTCAGCGGCTTAGCGGCTCAGCGGCTCAGCGCTCACTAGTCCTTTGAAGTCCTTGGCTTGACGCACTGAAATACCGACAACTAAATTAGTCAGGCCTGGATCAGTCGGATTCAGGAGACGCGCGCGCGCGAAGGAGGCTTGTTACATGTTACAGGTTACATGGTACGCGTGTATATGGCGCCCACCGGCTGCCACATCTCTTCAGCGCCACCTTCATATTGAATCGCGGAGCCGCGATTGCACTGAGTGTGTTGCTGAGTCCCTCTTCGGCTCTGGCCTGGTTACGTCGCGCGCGTAACATGCATAACATGCATAACATGCAACACAACCTGAGCTCATACAGGCCTCCGGCTCTCAGGCTCAGGCGCTCAGGCGCTCAGGCGTCTCCACGTGCCACGTCCCCTGACTGAGGCTGACGTGCTGACGCATTACAACTCAGCAGTCTTTTTCACGAAGATGCGAGGATGTGCAAGTGCCCGGCGGCCGCAGCGCTTTTGGCACCCCACACGATAAGATATGGCGGATGGTGGGAAGGGTCCGGGGAAGTCAGGTTGGACACCTTATATTTGACAGTGTACCCCAAAGAACTATGCTTACCAGCCTACCGCAGCAACACGAGCTGCCATGATCAACATGATCGATCGATGATCCATTCAGGAGTCTATTACTGTGTTCATGTTGCGATTTGAAAGAAAAAGCTAAGAAAAAAATGCCTCCTAGCCGAATCGAACGACTAATCTTCGCATTACGAGTGCGACGCCTTACCATTGAGCCAAAGAGGCGTATACGGTAGGCGTTGGGTAGGAAGCAAGAGCAGCTGCCTCTTACTCTCAGTTTGCACCCTTAAGATACCCACACCTGCGTCGTCAACTGGCAATACCAACTGCGTACCTATGCATCAACCGACCCCATATGCTAACCATAAGAAGTAAGCTCATCGGTGGGTGCCATTCGCGCTATCCACCTCACCCTTTTCTCAACTACCCCACCCCTAGGGATAAGCAGAAACAACCGGGTTAGCGAGCTGGACTGGACGCAGGTGTAGGTGTAGGTGTAGGGCAAGCAAGGGTACGCACAATGCAGGAAGAGGAGCGAACATCCTGATCCAATCAGGAATGCACAGAGCAGTTTGGTTGCCTGTCGACTGGACTTTTGCGCTTGCGAGAGCTGGGTGTTGCCCCTGGTGACCTCGAGCGTATGGGCCTGGGAGTCGTCCAGGAGCATATTCGTCATCTCGTTCTGTTGCCCCAGATGTTGAATCAGTTGGGTTTGGAGTTCCGAGATACTGCGAAGCTTCTGCTCTGCGCCTCGACGGCCGCCAAGTCGGATTGAAGGGAATTGAGCAACGCTGCATTCTCGCTGTCAAACAACAATGCCTGTTCCGAGGACACCGTATCCGCCAGTGCGCCACTACCAGAAGATCCCCTTCTTCCTGCCCCTCGTCGGGGGGACGAGAAGAAGTTGCAACAGCGGTTTTGAGTGTCCTGGTCGTACCCTTAATGGGGGCAGCTGGGGCGGTAGAAGAGGTAGTGTGGGAAGATAGGGAGGAGGAGGTAGCAGCCGCATTGGAGAGAGCCAAGCGTTTCTGTTGCGTGACAAGGCGCTGTTCTTGCAAGTTTCGCTGCCGGTTTCCTGTTGCAGCAAGTGCTTCCGAGAGGGAAGCACATATGGCAAACCGGAGTTCGGAGAGTTGGTGCGAATAGGCGTCTGAGAACGGTCCCGAGTTGCTGGAAGATTGCGACGAGGTGGTCTTGGAAAAGAAGGAGAGCAAGCCATGATCGCCAGAGGAGATCCAGGAGCGCTGGCGTAAGCGTTCGGCCGTCTCGAGCTCTTGGATGCGGTCCATGGTCTTTTTGATAGTGAGACGGACATGCGTATCGACCTGGTCGCGGTCTGCGTCAGACAAGCGATCTGCCACACCCAGCGGGCACGGGCATCTGCTAAGCCATCATCCGTGGTAGGTACCGGGCGGCGGGCAGAGCTTGGCGCCGGCGGGGCCAGGTAGGGTCTCCGCACGGCGATCAGCAGTTCAGTAAGGGAGATGATCGCTTCGCGCACTCGCGTGGCCTCGGCAGACCATTGGGCGTCGGCCTTGGCGCGCTGGGCAAGCAAGGCCTGTTGGCGTGGGGTGTGGGCGTAGAGTGTGTACAAGGTGGGGCGTGGCGACGCAGGTGTAGGCGACGGCGAGCCGCGGCGGGCGTGCTGGAGGTGCTGGACAAAGGCGCTGGTCCGATTGCGTCCGCCACATGGCGGGCGGGCAGGGTGGGAGTCGGGGCGCGGCATGCGAATGATTCGAATCCAGGACGACGCGCAGGACGCTGGGCACAGGAAGCGCGAGACGCTGGATGCGAGCGACGCAGGCGCCGAGAGACGGGTGGTGGACGTCGCCGGCCTTGGCGGGCGGCGGGCTGTGGAGCGGAGCGGATGCAGGGCGCTTTTGAAATTGCAAGAGGAGCACACCTGCCAGTATTTGCTGCTGATCTAATACAGCTCCTACAGGCCGCACCCCGCCTGCCTGGGGCCGGCCGTTATGCGCTACCAGACCTTTTATTCTGCAACCACATCATTGACAGAGCTTAAGGCTGGGACAAAGAAACGCTGCGCCTAAACCGACCCGTTCATCTTGTGTAATGCGCTGCTTGATAGCACCAACCCACCGCTTAAGCAACCAGGGGAATCACCAGGAGTTCAGCACCCTCTGATGCCCGCCATCCGTTCCTATGCCTGAGGAGGCGCGTGTGGATACGGATGAACGTGGCAAACATCCGAGCGGTGAACCATCCACGTTGGCCCAGTTGGACGCCACCAGCGTCCTGGTGCGCAACGTTGCCGAGCTCGGGTAAACCCTGCAGGACACCATCAAGGCTTGCAAGCAGATCCTCGACGACAACCCCGAGGGTTTCTTCTACATGGTGGGCTCCATCGAGGACGTCATACGGAGATGGCCAAGCAGGCTTCAAACCTCTCCCGGCTCTCCTTTCATCTCGCGTCTGCTCCGCCCCATGCTTGCTTTTGCTTAATACTTACAGGCGTGTGCGATACAAAGTACCATGCTAACCCCCCTCCCCCGCCTACCTCTTCTTTCATCTATAGCATTTCGAGAGGTTGCCTTCTTCTGTATACTCGCACTTGTTTGGTAAGATAAGATATGTGGCAGATGCGCGAACCAGCCGGTCAACCAATCCGTGGCATTCGTGAGCGATCGGGACTATTCAAGGCCGGGCAAACTGGTTGCATGGCCGTGGGCGATCACCTGGGGGAAGAGAGGGGGGGTGGGCAGTAACAGACTTATGCACATGGGTAGATGGGGAATGGGTGGAGGCGGTCATGAAAGTACAAAAACGTATAGGAAGGAGAGACGATATGGAAGAGTGGCGAGAAGAAAAAACTCCAGGCTCGTCATGACGCTCTTCACGTCTGGAAAATGTGTCCCGACCAATCGGCGCCCTTGAGCAGGCGCGATGCTCCACACTGGCATACACGCCTCCCGGCAGCGAATGACACCTGGCCCGAGCTAGCTTGAAGAAACGCGTAACTCGGTTCAAAGAAGAGTCCGAGGCAATATCCTCCATGCGCTTTTGGTGGGCCTCCTCGGCAATACGGAGCCTGTCCTGGTAGTCAGGATAATCGACCTCGGACAAGATCGTCTCGGTCTCAGCGCCAGACTGGTGCAATCGGTTGGTCCTCTTGCAGAGGTAGAAGTAGAGCAGAGTCATTGGAATGCCCGTCAGGTAGAACGCCAAGCAAGCCCCATGACCGGTACGGTACATGCCGTCCTTGCCTGGCAGCTTGTACGCCGCCGTCGCCCCAGCCCCGAGAATGTTGCCGCAAGCCGTGAAGAGGCCGATGGTGACCCCCCTCGTAAGGCTAATGGGGATCTGGGAACAGAGGGTGATTGTGTTGGGGACCAACGGGAACGAACCCAGTGCAGCGGCAAAAGAAACACGTAGCGTGCCACCGGGGATCGGACGAGATGAGAATAATGTATCCGACCACGCCCACACACAGGAAGAAGATCTGAACCATCACCCGGCGCTGGTACTTGGAAGTGAAAAAGCCGGTCAAAATCACAATCAAACAGGCAAAGGCGAAAATGGGGGTGGATAATAAGTTGGCCTCAGTCGGCCCGCGGTGCGGGAAGGCTGCCTTGATAACCGACGAGGCAAATGTAGCAAACGAGTACAGCGGGGGGTTCATGCAACAGTACATCCCAATCGCCACATAGGTCTTAGGATCCAGGAAAGCCTTGATAATTTGGCGTTTCTTCGTCAGTCCTTCGCTCTTACCACCCTCGATTTGGTCCTCCGAGAGACGACGCTCCACCGCAGCCAACTCGCGAGGCGAGAGCCAGCGACACTCTTGAGGAAAGTCTGGCACCAGCCAGTATCCAATTGCGCCCACCACAGCAGTACCCATCCCAATGACGATAAAGATCCAACGCCATCCCTGGCTGTAGTTTCCCGACCCGACTCGGATGTCGTGCAAAGCAGCGGCGAGGCAGCCCCAAAGGCCCCGGCGATACTGGCCGCAGCGAAAAAGATGGCCGAGCGGATTCCGAATTCGCTGCGCTTATAATATGCAGAAAGTGTGTAATTTACACCAGGAAACAGGGATGCTGTACAGTAAGAGGTAGGGGAGAAAGTTAAAACCCATCAAAGAAAAAGAGACGAAACACAGAAAGGCTGTCAGTACAAACATACACTCTGCTATGCCGAGGCATACCCGTGCCGCCAGCAAGCCCCCCGGGTTGACTACTGTGCCTTGAGAAAGCATGCAACACCCAACGAGAATTGTTATGGAAGAAAGCCACCGGGACGGCCGAAAAATCTTGACACCAATGTTGGTTACACTCTCGCAAGCTCCATACGTGATGTAAAAGAGGGACACGGCCAGAGAGAATTGCGAGGGGTTGGCACCAATGTATCGGGCCATGCCGTAGTTGGAAGCGTTGCCAATGACGGCCCTGGAATGGCAAAATCAAAATTAGCGATTAGCGATGGCTAGGCGAGGCGGGCTGGGGTAGAGTGAGAGAACAAGGGAGCCCATGACGTACCGATCGAGGAAGCTGAAGAAATAGAGAAGCGAGAGGAAAGCATGCGCAGATCGATCTTCCATAGCAAGCGGCGCTCCTCTTCCGGCGTCATGGGCGGATACTCGGCGCTGGTGGGGGGAGGATGGGAGGCCAACTGCTTTTCGTTCGCGTGCGGATCGGCGACCGAGGGCTCGTAGGAAGAGATGTTATCGTAGACGATGCCATCGCTCTTCTTGCTGGCCGGGTCGTCCTCGGGAGCGGAGGCAGTGGCCGGCACAGGCCGGCGCGAGACGACAAGGGGAGGGGAACCCATGCTGGGCGGGACGGGGAAGGTGGAGATGGTGCGGGGGCGAAGGATGCGGACCGAGTACCCAGGCACTCACCTGGCCCGACCGAGGAGCACCAATGCGCCACTGGTATATATGTGCCTGCATACGCGTCGCACGGGGCGAGGCGGAAGGCAGCACCGGTTTTTAGATAGCAGGCAATCGCTAAACGCACTCGTTAATCCCGCCGGCAAAGCGGGGGACGGCAGCGGGGGGCAGTGTTGCGCTGGCAGCGATCGATCGGCGCCCCCAGCCGTGCTTAACCCCGGCAGGCAGCAAGGGCGCCAGTGCGGCGGCCTCGGGTGTGCGGGGGCCGGGGGGGCAGGCACCGCAGCGGCTGTCTGCGCGGCAAATCCGTTGGCCCAGGCGGCGTCGCACGGCATCGGAAGACGGCAGCCCGCAATGCTTGCGCTGCCGTTGGGCGGCTGCGACACAGTGCCCGTGTCGGGGGGACAGGCCGCGCTCGTTCGAGTGCCCCACCACGCCCGACCCCGCACACGCCCCGCGCCTCGCCCCACACGCACACCCGCACACACCAGCTCCGGACATTTCGGTATTATCACACAAACCCTCCGCCACCGCGGTGTGCCTTGCTCTCCTTGCATGCGGAGCCCTGTCGCGTACTGAAGCTGCTCCGCCATTGCACCGGCTCATCCACTTTCCTATCTCACAGTTCTCGTATACGTCTCGTACCTCATTTTTTTGTGCCCAGCCCCACCATCGTCTCCAGAACTGGTGCGCTTGGTCCAACAACACAGCACCTGTGTGCATCCCCGTCCCATCCGTGCCAGGGACGCTCCAGGCAGGGAGGCCTGTTGGGGCATGCCAAAGGGATCCTACCTCTGGCCTGTTGGTCGGTCTGATCAGCTCTCTTCAAGCGGGTATATTCAAACGGCATCTCCCCAGCCCCCCGACACGCACCGAGAACAGCACAGCGCACAAGGGGGCGGCAGACCGAAAAGCATTAGCCTCTTTTCCCGCGGCCCAACACACACACACATACGCTCTTTTTGATCGGACCTTTCGCGTTTAATTCTTGGCATAATATAGACAGAGGCCACAGAGAGCGTATACAGAGATCTCCCCAACTCAAAACGTGTATACCCATCGATCTCAACCGTCTCGTAAACTTCAAGCTGATCAGCGATCTTCCTGAATCAAGGAGCACTTTGCTGCAAGTTCCCTGATAGAATGAATGAGAAACGAGTGAGTAGGGCAGTCAGTCAAATGGCTATATCCCCTGGTTCCTTGAGCGGGGTGGCGCTAACAAGCAGCACACGCAGGATGAACCGGTCGGTTTAGGCACGTCGTTTCTTTGTCCCAGCCTTTTAAGCTCTGTCAATGATATGGTTGTAGCATAGGGCTCATCGCGTCTCTCCTTTCTCTCTTTTGACTATACATGACAAAACTCCCAACGTTCAAGAACCTGAGTTTTCCATCTTCCAGCCACCTGAATGCGAGGCCTAACAAGGGGGGATGTGGTGAGAATAAGGTTGACGACAGAGGAAAGAGCCTAACTGTGTGGTTATAGAGGAGAGGCAATTGGGCACAGGCAATAACCCTGTGTCATGGTGGGAAAGTCTATAATAAGCTGGTCCCTCTGATTAGGCTGTAGGAGCAACCTGAGGCCCTGAGGCCTGATGCCTTCCGATCTTCCGAAGAGGCGCTGAGGCTCCGTATAGACGACTCATGCCTAGCCGGAGATGAAGGTCTTTTGAACTAGCGGCTTAGACAAACTGGTCGCGCAGCAGTCTGTGTCCATATGCCGAACATGAAATTCTCTCGGGACGCGTGACGGCGTGAAGCACGGCTGAGGGTCCTTTGTATGTAAGACTCATTTGCCACCCTCTCTCATATGTGTGGCAAGGTCCAGCCAGTAAAGGATCTGAAGTTGAATCGATATACGGCCTCTCTCTATGCCACAGCTTAGTGAGCCAGCGTATTAGTGCTGGTTTCGCAGCGTCCCTTCTGGCCACCTGAAGGGCGATAAAATATACCTCTGCAGAGGAGACGAGCTATGGATGTGCCTGGACGAAGAGTAATCGAGCACCGTGTCGACAGCCTGAACCGCGACTGTCAGTTGACATTTACCGGTTTACCCGATTGACGTTTACTGGTTTACCCGAAACCGTATTATATGTCTACAGCTTTCCTATATATAGCAACTAAATAAGAAGGGCGATTGGACCTATATCCAGGACGGAAACAGTCTTAGATTTTCGTAAAAGCTCTGGACGCCAATCCATGCCTTGAATGTTGGGGGGCGACAGATGCCAAGAACCGTGCGATGTCACGAAAGATGCCCCGCTTTCTCCTAGTCGCCACCAACAAACCCATGACGCATGCGGGTCGGGCACATCAATTGGCGCAAAAGGACAATTGAGATCTGATTCCATCTCGACGAGAATGCACAAAATCTGGGCCAAGTCCTCAACGTGTTGATCCCAATTCGGGTAGTGAGGAGACAGTTGGTGAGGAGAGAGCTTGATGTACCCGGTCCTGTCCTGCAGCAGTAGCGGTACCGCCGCCAATAACTATGGCTGCTTCATCCGATTCTGCGTCGAGGCCAGAGGGGGCTTGTTTCCCCTCTGAGGGTAGGAACAGCAGCGGACGTGCTGTGTGATACGCAGCATCCCAATGGGGTGCACAGCGACACGGCTCGTTCCCGGCAAAAGCGGAGTGGCGCCGGAGTGGGCGGTGCCAGCGAGGTTGCCAGGACAATGTTCATATAGTAGCAGCGTTGCCCCCGGCATTGGGCCTCCTGCTGTTTTGGAGCATGCGACGTTAGTCGCTTGAAGTGTTAATGCGAGCTGCGGTCCTTGAGAACGAGTGTTCATAAACCGGTGCTCAGGCGAAAAGAAACTGGCCCGATAACCTCTGCTGGAAGGAATGCAGCGGAACGAATCGGGCTTGGGCTACCGGCGCCACAAGGTCTTCCATCTGCCTCCGGCAGTGTGTGCCATTAGTTATTAGCCACAAAAAGAGCAACCGTGGAAGGAGTGGGAGATATCACCCAGGATGGAAAGCGCATCACCCCCAGGACGACACCAAATCAGACGGGGAGAAGACCGAACAACAAATGGAAACCGGAAGAAGGAACACGATAGCAACTACAACCAACAAAGAAGACGGTGAGAGGCAAATATGAAAACACGAGCGCTCAAAACCTATCAAGTCTCATCGGGACTTAAGGCAACCATCACCTTGAGCGCACAATGCCCAGCAGGTACACGAAGACACATGGATAATGATCATATGTGTTGCAGCCTTGGCTTGTTCCAACCCTTAAACTCCACAACCGTAATACGAACTCCCCCCCAAAGCGTGTGTTTGTGAGAGCTCTCTTTAGGGTCATTATATATGAGATGGCACGGGGAAAAGATGCAGCTCAAAAAGTCCGTTCGGATGCACATATCTTGAACCATCAACATATCCGATCCAGAGCGTCGCAATACCGCGGCGCAAAAAGTGCACATGACCAACCCACACTGTGTGTGTTTTTGTTAAGAATGACAAGAGAGGATGCACCTCTCGAGACCTCGATCTATGACATGGGTAAAGGATAAAGGCCCACATTCGATGTCATATTCTATGTAGTACACCGCTATCATGTGACAGACAATGGTAGAAAGAATCATCTGTAGCGAAAAAAGGGAGAAACAGCCACAGAGTACTAGCTGCCTCAAATGCTAAGCCACACAAAAACTCTTGTCGAGCGTAAAATAACGCAAAAGAGACACGCAGGCGAAGGACGTATATGAAATCAAAAATGGTCCATGGGAGGGAAACAAGTTGCCTGCTTCAGAACCCCCCCCCCCCCGACAGAACCCAGAGAGCAATGATACCGTGGGGGCTTGTGTGCGGTTCCTATGATGCTTTAAGAGCAGTCGCACGGGTCGTTCGGGTCAGTGCTAATGGCCATGTAAGAGTTGATGTTGCCAGTGACGGTGATAGGGCCCGGAACGGCGCCAATGTCGTCCTGGCAAGCGTCATCGCTGTAGTAGGCGAGCATGCAGTTTGTTCCGCCCGAACCATCGACGGTAAGCGAGGTGGTTCCAGGGGCGCCTCCACAGGCATTGCACTGCACCGACGCACCTTGGCGCGGCGCTGAACCCCCAACGGTAGTAACCGTGATCACGCTGGCTGCAGCCATGCCGAGAAGGCAAGAGCAAGGGCAGTAGCGAACAAACCAGTACGAGCGAGCATAATGCTGTGTGCAGAGAAAGTAAGGATTCATAAGTTTCGAGAAAAAGCAGAGTAGTCAGGAAGAAAGGGAAGAATGTGACGCACTGGGATGTAGGAATGAAATGGGAGAGTGTGAGTTGGTTGCGTATAGAGGAGAGAGGACGGGAGGAATGTGGAGCGGTGTGGTGGAAAAAGAAGATGGTGACCTTCCAGGATTCTGGACTATATATACGGTGGCTTCAAATATACTAGCTTGACCTTCGCTCTCTTTTCTCTCCCTGTAGAAGCCTTCTATAGAACCGGGCCTTCCCATACCGTGGCCAGTACAGGACCGCTTGGGCAGAGATGCAAGGAACAGTTTGAGTTGTGAGGCATCAATGCATGATGTCGCACGACACGCTCTCCCGCACAGTCGCCTGCCGAGCAGTCGCCTCCCACACCGTCGTATATACTAGTGTGTGGAACCATTTAGTAGCAACAGAGAAACGACCGCGACGCCGACGCCCAAAAATCTGCTGCGGCTGTCCACCAACATGATTCTCGGCTTTGGGCGCGAGGTATACGGGCATCTCCTCTAGGGCAAAGGTTACGTATGGGAACCGCAGCAACACGCGGGAACCCAAGACATGTGGCCGCGCCTCGCACCACGGAGCTAATAAGCCACGGGACCCCGAGAGACGTCTCGAGAAGATGAATGCCGTCGCGCTATATGAAGTGTTGGGTTATGCGGTGCGACAGAAGATGAGAACAAAGCCAATATTGTTCCAGAGAAAAGTTGCGCTCGGAAGACTATGCTGCGGATGGTGTTGAATATAGGAGTCTGTGAGGGTGTGGACTATGGCCCTCTCGGAGGTGGGCGTGTGGTGTGCGGGTTGTTGGACGTCGTTGTTGAGGTTCAGTGGCCAGAGGCGTGTCGCCTCCATTCCTTCAAGCTTCAACTTTCAACTTTCAACCCTAATGGGTGGGATGGGCGTGGGAAAACAGAGCGTGTGCTGGGGCGGCGCTTATTGCTACTGCTGGGGCTCTATGGGCGTGGGCTGCGGATGCGCCGGCCGCAGCTGACAGCTGCGGCGTCGGAGGACCGAGGTGCGGAGAAGGGCGAAGAAGGCCAGTGCGGGTGGATCCACAGCGGGGACTCTCTGCTTCAATAAGCCAAGAGCATACCATCTCCCTCTCCAAAGAGGGTGTTACTGTCATAACCGCCTTGTGGGCCGCTTATTGGTGTAAGCAAACCACGCACTGCAACAGCAGCGCCTCCCTCTCTCCTCTCTCAGTCGGCCTTTCGTTGTGGCTGCATACCCTCAGGTTTTCCCCACCCGAATTTTCTTCCTCTACGTGTATCCATACCATTGACAGAGCTTAAGGCTGTGGGACAAAGAAATGCTACGCCTAAACTGACCCGTTCATCTTGCGTAATGTGCTGCTTGCCAGGTAGCGCCAACCCCTCCTATGGAACCAGGGGAATCGTCAGGAGATCTGGACCCTCGGCTGGTGCCACCCATCATCCATTCCTATACCCGAGAGGAAGCGCGTGTGGATCCGGGTGAACGTTGTGGTAGACATCCGAGCGGTGAACCATCTCCATTGAGAGTCAGTACTATAACAGTGAAATCATTCAATCCTATACTCTCTAGGCCAGGGTGCTTGACAGTGCAGTCAGTATATGCACAGCACGACCGAACGTGTTGGGACCCTCTGAGTGTGGCCCCACATAACATACCGTCGTAGGCCAAAAGGCACGCTTTTTGTCAACATACCCTTTCTTTTTTGTTCTTTGTTTTGCTGACCCCCGCAGTCTATACACGTGTACACCCCTTGCCCTTGTTCAAGCCCCTTTCTCTTCCAGGTGTGGCATGAGGATCATCATGAACTGATGAGCCATGCTTCACCCCAAAAACCCACCACCATCGCCATGGCATTACCTTCTCCACAAGGTTTCTCCACCCAAATCCTGAGGTTCCTTTGGTCTTTTTCGCACATTCTGCCACCAAAACGATGGCCAACACGATGTTTGATTAGCACTATTATGGATATAACACTGAGAGAGGAGCCGCGATCACTGTTGCAGAAACGGTTCAACGTTCACTGTTCATCGCTCACCCATTATCTCTACTGCTACATGTTCATTCGTATCAAGAAACGCTGCATGCCTTGATCCTTGACTAGGCTCGCTCGTTCGGTGCATGCTGCTAATAATTCGTGCCAATAATCCTGAGGTCAGTGGAGAGTCATCATCAATAGGTCCCCTGCTGGCATACACAACAATCACGCCGTCGTACACGTTCTGGGGCCCTGAAGCTCTGGGGTGCACTGCTTGATTTGGAGAAGCGCACTAAGCTGCATATTATACACGCCGTCAACGCATCAGAGGGACATGGGGACCACACACGCTCAGTGCTCACGCACTATACTGTTCTTCACGCTCCAAACTATATATTCAAAACGCTGGAAAGCCACGGTGAAAGTGCACAGGAAAACCCACCAGCGATTGTGGTGGAGAAAACCTCTGGAGATGCGAGTGTAGTTGTACATGAGCGTTCAGTTGAACGTTGAGGCTAATATGTGGTGGAGAGGCCTGTCAGGCTCAAGTCTCTGATCCTATATGTAACGCCTCCCAAGGAGAGAGCCGGGTCCAAACAAGCCAGTGCAGTCTACACACGTGTAAGCTTTGGAGATGAGCGAGAGTGACAAAGAGCGGTACTACTAAGGTGCTTTGGCCTACCGATGCTCCGTTCTGCTGTCTCCCGACGAGATAGAGGAGAAGAGTATGCTAGCTGTTGAAGAGAGGTGACATGTGACACAAAAAGTCCGTGGCTATCCCTTGGCGGACAATGAGCTCGATGAGTTCTCGCTTTTAGATATCAGTTTGAGGCCTCACTCACAGGCCTGTGAGACCGCGGTAGGTATCGAGTAACTATAGTAACGCCTTCTCTGGTCTCAACTGTCTCACAAGCCTCAACCTTCAGCTTCAACCTTCAAGCTTCAAGCTTCAAAAGCCTCACGAGTCTTAGACCTCAGGTTAGGCTGGTTACCGGGATTAGCCAGTTACTTACAGGCTAACTGGTTATTACCGGGACTAACCGGTTCTTTCGCCCTCAGATCTCAGATCTCATCTTCAAAACCCCACATCACAGGTACAATCCCGAAAAGTTGTGTGCCCCTGTATCTTGTGTTTTCTTATCATTGAAGCGGTTGAGAGGCACAAGAGACGATCTGAAACTACGTAAGAGGTTGAAGAGACGCCTGAATATCTGAATGGTTGTTGGGTGCTCCGCATGGTCCGACAGAGCCAAGACCTGTATATATGTGTGCCAGAGGTTGATGGTGGACGGCGGAGAGGGCCCCCACCATTTACAAGACAGATTTCTTTGCCCCTCTGTTGCGCGATGAAGTCGATGAAGCTTGAAGTGGATGAAGCTTGAAGCCAACAGTTGACTGAGTCGAACCATTCATCAGCTGGCTAGACTGTTTTCATACGTTCAAGTACTTCACTCGCAGTTATTCGCTAGTCGACCGTGCCTGGCTCTATCTGTGACAGTGACTGTGTCAGATATCAAGCTTATCAAGCTAGCTTCAAGCTTCAAGCTTCAAGCTTCAAGCTCAAAGCGTAAAACGCAGGGCGTAGTGCGGAGTGCCCTGATGTGCCCAAGTCGAGTTTGTCGGACCGGCCGAAGCGCCGGTTAGGTGGGGGTAGTTCCGTGTTGCAGTTTTAGCCTGACTAAATAGCAAACTGTTTGGAGCTATTAACAAACGCGCATGCCAGTGCCACTAGTTTGGCCCGATGGGGCTTTCGGCGGCAGTGGTGGCGGTGGGCTAGAAGGACCAGTCGTGGACCAGCAGTGGGTCTGCCTGGTCTGCCTGGGCAGCTCAGTATTGACTCAATACTCAGGCTGAGTACGAAGTACTCACTCAACGTACTCAGTACTCAGTGCGGCTCATCGCTGAGGTTCACTGATCAAACTCATCGATCATCAGTACCTCAGTGCCTTCGTCTCAGTACTCAGCCTCTCAGCCACTCAGTACTCGTACAGTGCATGCAACGCACTTAGTACTTACACTGATTGCGGCTGGTGGCGCCAACTGGCGTGCTGCGAAGCCGCACCCGCCACGCGTCGGGTCTTATCGACGGCACTGTATGGTCCGGCACGGGGGCACAGGCTACGATATAAGCCCGGATAGACGGCTAAATAGCTGAGTGTGCTGACATGGCTGACACTGCCTTGATACCGGGCTGAAACGAACACCTCCCATCTGAGTCCGACACGTTCTTGGCATCGCACATCCATAGGGCCAACATGTAACAGCCATCCACTGCCCTGGGCTGAGCGCAGAGGCGCTGAGGGCCCGAGGCCTGAGGCCCTGCCGCTGATGAGGCGTTCAGGCACGCTCTGGCAGCTATCCACAGCACGCCCAAGGGCGTAGCAAAGGCGACCGCACTAGGTGGCAGCCTGTGGCAGCTCTATCGCAGCCCACCGGGCAATCGCCGCCATTTCGCCGGGCTCGCCCCGCACAACGCCACTCGGCTCGAGAGCGGCGCCGTGCCTCCGGGAGGTGGCGGCAGGAACGATTTGCTATGTCGTTTTTCTGGGCTTGGGATCCTCAGGTATCGCAGCGCTCAGCTCAGCACGCTCAGCGGCTGAATCGGCACAAAGGCCGCCAGGGGCACTGTGTTTGCAGTGCCCTGTCCCGAACTCGCGAAGGCCGAGTGTCCCCTACGGTCCCTGAAGCTGGAAGCGCGCCCAGCCGCTTGTCGGGCGCAGGCATAGGTGCAGTGTTGCACGCGATTGCCTGAAGCGAGCACGCCTGAGCCTCGGGCCTCAGAGCCTCAGCGCTCAGCCGCTGCAGGAACGACGCCCCTGTGGATCCCACCACTCTGATGCATATGTCGGGGGACAGACACCGGGCAATAGGCGGCAGGGGGCCAGTCGTGCTCCTATCGCTCGTTCCTGTGTCAGTCGTCGTCCCAACAGGAAGAAGCTCCCCAGGTAATGATTGGGGCAAGGCTGGCGCTGTGCGGATGTGGATGGGAAGACAGCCCGCTATCTCCCCCGCGAAACCACATGTTCGACTAGGAGTGTAGTCGCGTGCCGCCCAGTGCTCATATCCTCAGTGTATCGCCCAGGCGCCAAGCCGCAGCGCCTCTCTTTATGCGGTACATCCACTCGCTGCTGCTTCGCTCGGCCAGCTGCCAGTAATTGAATTGTCCAGGTCAACAGACCAACCAGGGTACCATACAAAAGCCCCCGGAAATCTTGCTCACATTCCCTCTTTGTCTCCCTCCTCCCCACCACGATGCCCAACACCGACCGTACGCTCCATCCTCCCCCCTCCTTATATCGACTCTGAGCTGACTCCCCCCCCCATACAGTGGCTGCTGACGACCAGCTGGCGTACGCCCAGGTGGCGCCCATCCTTCCTCACACCGACGATGTCGTCGTTGCCCCCTCCCACGAGGACTTCCCTCTTGACGAGAAAAGGGCCTTCCCACTGACCAAGAGGCCTCTGCTGTCGAATATTCTGCCGAGGATGATGAAAAGGCCCACCCACGTTGGAGGAGATCGACACTCTTCGCCGCCTGCCTGCCCCTGTCCCTTGGCGCGCGTATGGTGTCGCCATGTGCGAGTTGGCTGAGCGTTTCTCTTACTACGGTGTGTCCAACGCATTTACCAACTTTATCCAGCAGCCGCGTCCCGCCTACAGCGTCGGTGGCCGCACTGGTGCCAACCGCACTTCGAATGGTGTCACGGGTGCTCTGGCAAAGGCAGCAGGCTGCGTTTGGTATCACCACCTTCAACTCGTTCTGGGTCTACTGCATGCCCCTTCTTGGTGCTTACCTTGCCGACTCGTTCTGGGGCCGTTTCACACCCATCCTCATCGCTCTCTGCATTGCGACGACGGTTGGCCATCTTATCCTAATGGTATGCATTGTTTGTCCCTGCTTCACGATGGACATGGCGGACTGACATTCATGTTTTGCTTTTAGTCAGCGCTCTGCCTCCCGTCATGGACAACCCCAACGGCCTACGCCTGCCTTGTCATTGCCATCATTGGTGTTTGGTATGGGTACAGGCTGGTTCAAGTCATCTGTTAGTCCCCTGATCGCCGAGCAGGTTACGGCTACCAAAATGCAGGTCACTACTATTCCCAAGACGGGCGAGCGCGTCATCATTGACCCCAACCTGACGCTCGGCCGTCTCTTTATGTACTTTTACTTGTTCATCAACATTGGCGCGCTTGTCGGCCAGATTGGCATGGCCTATCGGAAAAGTATGTCGGTTTCTGGCTCGAGTACACGTTGCCCACCATCGTGTTCCTCAGTTGCTTCCCGATCTTGCTGCTGTGAGGAACAAGTATGTGCGTACTCCTCCCGCTGGCTCGCTCATGCCTTCGCGCCGTGCGCATTCTTTGGTTCTGCACCAGCCTGTTCTCGTGGAACCCTGTTCGGATGTACAAGAACATGAAGGCGGATGATTTCTGGGACTACGCCCTTCCCAGCCGCTTCACCCCCGAGACGCGTCCGAAGTGGATGACGTTTGACGATGTTGTGGGTGATGGAAGTGCGCCGGGCGTACAAGGCTTGCCAAGTGTTCTGTCTCCTGCCCATCTACCAACTGGCGTACAACCAGATGACGTCCAACCTCCTTTCCCAAGCGGCCACTATGGAGCTGCACGGTGTGCCCAACTCCATCGTCCAAAACTTGGACAGTCTTGCCATTTGATTTTGGTTCCCATCCTCGACTATGGTCTGTACCCGATGCTTCGTCGGATGGGCTTCCGCATCTCGGCCTGCAGCGTATCGCGGTTGGGTTCCAGGTCGCTTCGCTGGCCATGGTGTACGCGGCCGTGACGCAACACTTTATCTACAAGAAGTCGGCTTGCGGGTACTACGCCGGCATGCGACACAAGGCGCCCATCAATGTATGGCAGCGGCTGGTGCTTACATTCTGATTGCCACCTCGGAGCTGCTGGTCAACGTGCCATCGTACGAGTACGCATTCAACAAGGCCCCCAAGAACATGAAGTCCTTTGTGATGGCCGTCCAACTGTTCATGTCGGCCGTCAGCTCAGCGCTGGGCGAGGCCTTCAACCCCATCAGCCAGGACCCCAAGCTGGTGGAGAACTACGCGATCGTCAGTGGCTTGTGCTGCGGTGGTGGCATTGTGTTCTGGTTGCGTACGTTGTGATCTCTATTTTTGGTATGGTGAAAACTGACCTTTCTCTTTCGCTCGTGCGCAGTGTTCTACAAGCTCGACCGCCAGGAGGAGAACCTCAACAACCTCGACCGCGATGCGGAACGCGTCACTCAGCATCGAGCCACACCACGCTGCCCGGAAGCGATGCTACACCCGACGAGCCAGCAAAGTAAAAGGCATTTTGGAGACACGATGCACCCCTCCCCCTCGGCCCCACGCATCTTTCCCCATCCGTCATCTATTCTCGTTAAACCGATCTTTGCCGTGCTTGGGTTACAACAACAGGGTTGCCCGGTCAGCACAACTGCGCTGACCCTTCTGCTTGGAAGACCCCCACTTTACCCTTCCCTCTAACCCCCCCACCCCTCTTTACCTGTATATGTACTTGTTACCATCACGGAAAAATCAACGTTTCACGTCTCTCTCATCTGTTCTTCAATAGTCCTGCGAAGTCTGCGGTGCGCCCACCTTGTGTCATGGCGAATCTCGTGCCCTCTTACGGCCAGCAGAAAGCTCAGATTCGATAATGCGGTTGGAGCAGAGGCAAAGCACTTTTTTTTCCAAAGAGCTGTTCAGTGCTTCCGCGACGCGCGTGACGGCTACCATATATCCTCTCTGTTCTGTAGCGGTTCAACCGTGACAGAAGCGCCTTTTATATACGCTTTAGTAGTAGTTACTAGTTCTACCATGTGTGCAATGCCAGCTGTAAGTCCCAACAAAAGAGAGGGGACAATGGGCACTTGTGCCGGCTGTTGTTACCATACTGGACCTGAAGATGTGAAGACCTAATTGATACAGCAGAAGAGCAAGGAGAAAGAGACACAAGAGCGTTGCAGCTGTATCGTTGTAGGTTGATTGACTTCAACGGTTCTGGCACACGACGCCGCCCTCTCGTTGTCAACTCTCAATTGCAATGTTACAATTAGCTAACCCTAAATATTTGTTCGCCCGAGTCGAAGTTAAAAAAGCTCATCAACAGGGCCATGCTAGTGTATGCCGCAGCCTGACGGCAACCCTACTCTGCGCCTCCTGCCCCAAACTGTCCCTCGGAGAACCATCATTACGGTTGTTACACCACCAAGCCGTAAGATGGTAAGTTACTTCGCTTGAGGATGAGCGTCGGGACTGCGTTGCTTCATCGTCATGTCCGGATGCAGAAAAGAGTGGAACTAACATGCTGGCCTACTAGGGTGTGGACATTGCCAAGAAGCACGTTAAAAAGGGCAACCGTACGGCCCCCAAGTCGGAGGACCCTTACCTCCTTCTCCTGGTTAAGCTCTACCGCTACCTTGCCCGCCGCTCTGGCAGCAAGTTAACAAGGCCATCCTCAAGCGCCTTTATATGAGCAAGTCAACCGCCCGCCTGTGTCGCTCTCGCGTCTGATTTACCTGACGCGCAACGCTGGTACGACTGGTGCTGATGCCAAGACTGTTGCTGTGGTGGGTACCATCACCGATGACAACCGTCTCCTCGAGGTCCCCCGCGTCTCGGTTGCCGCCCTGCGTTTCACCAAGACTGCCCGCGCCCGCATTCTTGCTGCTGGCGGTGAGGCTCTGACTTTCGACCAGCTTGCCCTCCGTGCCCCTACGGGTAAGAACGTGGTGCTCATCCGTGGTCCTAAGAATGCTCGCGAGGCTGTGAAGCACTTTGGCATGGGCCCCCACTCGAACGCCAAGCCCTACGTGCGCGGGAACGGCAAGTCGCGCAAACGCGAGATGGCCCGTGGCCGCCGTAAGTCCCGTGGCTTCAAGGTGTAAATTGTCCAAGGGTCTCTTTCCGCCCGAGGCTACCGGGATCAATGCTGGCATTGCGTTGTTTCCCGTAGTCTCCTCTATGCGCTGCTCGTCGCAGCACTTTACCCTTCCCAAAAACTCAAATGCCGTGCCTCTCTAGCACGGCACATACTGTTCCTCGACTAGTCGGATTTGATTTGGCTCTGTTGGTTGCCTTTTATGCTCTATGAAAGAGGCCAGGGCAAGCCGTCCCTTGTCTTTTGTGGTTCAGTGCATACTCCTGCAAACCCCACAGCTGTGATCTGTCGTAGAGTAGATGTGTATTTTTCGCGATGTGTGCAAGGCCCTCCATTTACTGTCTACTATCAACAGATGGGCATAGGAACAAGGGAAGGCTCTCGTTTCAACTGCGGCCTCTTGGATCTTGCGGGTTTCTCCAATGTTTACGACGTTGCTACCACTTGTCCACCTTTGCAGGGCAATGAATGTTGGTCTCAGTAGTACACTGGCCGCGCCCCTCTCCGTACCAAATGATGGCAGCACCAGCCGCGTCTGGTCATTTCATTCTGTGGGGCTCTTTGCGTCACGTCCAGGTGCCTTGGGGCACTCACTAATGAACGGCAAGTTCGTTTCCCCCTCGACGAAGCTCGACGCAGGGCTTTGCTCTTGCAAGATCCGGACTCGTTGGGTCTGTGTATCCCTCGCGATGGGCTCGTAGGCGGTCCGCAGACTGCAGCTTGGGAGCGGGAGGCTTCGGGTCAGGCTGCCTTCGCAAAATCGGAGGCGGAACTGCAGCAGCGGAAACACGGGGCAGCGGGATTAATAATTGGGGCAGTGGGGGTGCCCTGGGGTGCCTCGCCCATGCGCCCTCGTCGCGTGAGGCCAGCGGCTCGAGCTGCTCTGCCACCCGCCAAGTCCACTGCTCGCTCGTCCGCCTCGCCGTCTCCGCCATGCTGCCGTCCGTGTCTGTTGCCCGATCCTGCACGGGCGCCCTGCGCAGTGTTGCTGCTCGTGCGCCCATGGCTGCATGTCGCCCTGCCGCCCGTGTGTCGGTGCCGGCCGCTTCCATGGCCCTGGCCCGGCCGATGCTGCTCGCCTCGGCGCGTGCCACTCTCCCACCACCCTTGTCCGTTCCAGCGTCTGTGCGCTGCTATAGCGATGCCGGCCCTCCCTCGCGCGAGCAGATTACCGAGCGTGTTCACATTTTTAAGGGCTTCGAGAAGGCGGATCAGACCAAGATTGCGCCCGAATCGTACCTCGAGGCTGACCTGGGTCTCGACAGCCTCGATGTGATCGACGTCATTATGGAGATGGAGTTCGAGTTTGACCTTGCTATGGAAGACGAAGATGTGCTAATGATTGAGACGGTCAAGGACATGATTGACTACGTCGAATCAGTACCCCAGGGTATGTGTGCGGACTGCTTTGGTTGGTGGTGGATCGCATTGACTAACTTGTGTGTGTGTGTGCGTCTGTGTGTAGCGCTCTGAGGCGCAAAAAATGGACTGGTCTCTGCAATGATAACCCCAATGCAACCCTGTCAATCTACTGGCGCGTGCTCTCTACGACCCAGATCAAGGCGTGGGCGGGTGGACACTACGACGGCGCCTACACAGCCAAGGGCGCACTGCTACTGCCCTCCCCCCCTTCCCAGCTGGATTCAGTTGATCGGGTAAACTACACATATCCCCGTAGCATCATCGCATCCTCCATCCCAGTGAGTGGCCCACGCAGCCATTGTATCGTTCATGCTGAGGACTCCCATTAGCGCCATTAGCGGTGCTCATCCGTGAGACTGGTCCCCTACAAGGGATTTTGTAAAAGCGCTGGCATAGGTGACTCGCTATTATACTCACCATGGCGTTTAAAGCGACCACCCGAGGTAGTGGAAGTGGCTGCTGCTGACCCCGCGTCCTTGCTTGGGAAAAAAAGCCAGCTGAGCGCGCTGAGCTCAGCGCTGAGCCTCAGCGCAGGAGCGATAGCCTGGAATCCGTGCTCGGGCCGAAAGGATTTTGGAGATCCTGGGCTCTGCCTGTGGCGCTACAAGCCGACTTCTCCCACGCTGGGTTGGCCGCGATGGTTCGCGGGCGCTTCTTGCGTGCTCCTCGCCGCTACTGGCCCGCATATCCATCCGCGCCTCTGCTCCTATCGTTGCTTCTTGTGTGTCTCTCGCCTCATCCACCAACACATCCTCCGCTCGGGCGGCTACGGCTGGTCAGATCGTCCGGCTCTTTTCGATAGCGGCCGTTGCCCGCGCTGCTGCGCCAGCGCAATATCGGTGTTTCCGCTCACATCGACTCTGGAACGACAACGTTGACGGAGCGCGTGCTCTTTTACACTTGCCGTATCAAGGGCATCCACGAAGTCCGTGACAAGGACAATGTTGGCCCAAGATGCACCACATGGATTTGGAACGCGAAAGGGAATTACCATCCAGTCGGCCGCCGCATAAGGCTCTTGGTGGGCCACTCCGCCTTGGGAGCAGGCCAGCGTATCGGGCGATACGGCCATGCTCGCCGAGGGTGAGGGCAAGGAGGAGTTCAAGAGCAACATCGTTGACACTCCGGGCAACGTCGACGTTACGATTGAGGTGGAATGTGCGCTCCGTGTGCTGGATGGTTCGATCCTGGTCTTGTGTGCGTGTGGCAGGCGGGCAGTCACAGACGATCACGGTCGATCGGCAGATGAAGCGGTACCACGCATCTCCTCATCATAATATGGACCGCCAAGGCAAAGCTGAAGCTTAATGCGGCTCCTGCTGTCCAGATTCCCATTGAGCGCGACGAGGAGTTCAACGGTATTGTCGACTTGTTCCGCTGGACGGCAGCGTACAACAAGGGTACCAAGGGTACGTTAGTTACTCTGCTTCTGCTGATTTGGAACGCGGGTAACTTGGCCATTTCGAAAGCGTCGTAGGCAAGAATTGGACGACATTCCGGCTGACTTGATCGACTTTGCCCGTGGGAAACGCCAAGAACTCAATGAGGCACTGGCTGATGTGGATTTTGTCTACATTCGCCCGCGGCACGGCCAAGTTGGTCATGGAGGAAAAGAGCCCATCACCCAAGGAGCTGGTGAAGCTATCCGTCGTGCCACCATTGCCTGCAAGTTCACTCCCGTCTTCATGGGGTCATCAGCCATTAAAAACAAGGGCGTGAAGTCCATGCTAGATGGTGTCTGCAACTACCTTCCCAACGCAGAGGAGGTCACGGCTGAGGCCTCTGGTGTCAGCCCTGCGGTCATGAAGGTTGCCGTGACCAAGGCTATTGAGGGATTGGAGGACGAGGATGAGATTGAAGCGGCTCGTCAAGCCGCCACGGTGCCCTGTGTCGAGCTTGCAACTGTCGCTATGGCACCCATAGTTGGTTTGGCGTTTTAACTGGAAGAAGGGCGGTATGGACAACTGACGTACATGCGTATGTACCAAGGCATGCTCAAGTGACAACCAGATCATATATTCGCCTTGGAAAGTGCATCAAGGTCCCCCGCTTGATTCGCCTGCACTCCGACGAAATGGAGGAGGTGGACAAGGTGGGTCCCGATGAGGTTTGTGCCATGTTTGGCGTCGCGTGTTCCTCGGGGGGCGACACGGTCACCGACGGTAATACCGAGCTCACTGTGACAGAGATGTTTGTGCCGGAGCGTGTCATTTCGCTCTCGATTAACCCAGACTCCAAGGACGTGTTGGATGCCAACTTAGCAGCGCTTTGAATCGCTTCCAGAAAGAGGACCCCACTTTCCGCGTCCATGTGGACTGCGACTCGAAGGAGACAATTATCAGCGGTACGGGAGAACTTCACTTGGACATTTACGTGGAGCGCATGCGCCGTTAGTACGACGTGGGATGCACGACGAGCAGATCTCGTATCGCCTGCTGTGAGACGGCAACAGGGATAACTTTTCGGTGTATGGGGGGCACTGGGAATGATTTCCTTTTTAGAAGACAAATTACTTGGTAACTACGAGTTTCCAGGCGGTTCTGGTGGGCATACGTTTGTGTAGAGACACAACAATCTCTCGGGGTCGGCGCGATGCGCTTGGTTGGAACACCGGGGGTGCGTAGCAATCGGGAGCGTCACAGCTGATCGTTCCCAGTTATTGGTGCAGTCTATATGTCGAAAGAAACATGCCCTTTCCACACCATCGTAGGTGTTCGTGTCGTGCATTTTCCGGGCCAGGCGTATGCCCTGCTTTACTGTATATATGGGCATGCAATTACCGTCTCGCACACTGCATCACAGATGAACACCATGCACAGTAATTCATCTAGGATATAGAGAGTTGAGTTCATCTTGTGCGAAAAACGAAAGAGGCAAAAGGAAATTGGCCGGGAAGTGGGATGGGCGCAGAAGATGGTACAGGTCGTGGGCAAATTCAAAACAGAGCAGACTTGGTCAAGGGCACTTGGAAAATTTCCTCAGGATGGAATGTGGCTAGATCAGTAGGGAAGGTCACACCCGGAATGACGCCGACCGCGCAGGCAACTTGGATCATTCAGGGTCTCCTTGAGCAAAGGTACAGGTAGGTAGTCAGGGGTACCGGAGGGCGACGCGTTGTCACTAGCATCCTCTTGTTGCTGGGATGAAGAATCGTCTTGGGGTGGCTTTCTATAATGGCACTCCCGCTTGCCAATCTTGCATTGTCGGCAGGGAAGACCGTCCTGAGAGCAGCGAACTTTCCGTCTCCGACACACAAGGCAGCCTGTCTTGCTCCTCTTGAATTTACGCCGCTGGATAGGGACGGGATTCTTGGTTGTGTCAAGACTCCCCCAGTCATATGGCCGGGACAAGAAAGAGTAAGTGATAGGTGTCGGCACGGGACGTGGCGGATAGTCGTAAGGGACAGGAAGGCTTGGGAGAGTGACCCTCCTTCCTGGTGTGTAACTGTTCAGGCCAGGAGAATGCAGGAGGTGGGAGTCTCCTGCTTCACTGAAAAGGTTAAACATATTGGTAGAAGACGATATACTACTCCTGTCCGTCGAAGGCCCTTGGCTTGAGAAGGGGGAGAGTGCAGCAGTCGTAGCAAGCTGAGTGTCAAGGAGGGTCAGTCCAGCATCTCCAAAACTAGGTCAAGAGAACGGGGAAAGACCGTACCTGAGTTGTCGGGGGCACAGAGAGGGGACCACAAAAGTACGACTGATCCCGAAGCTGAAGGCCAAGCAGGTTGGTTCCCAGTGGCTCTACCTCCAGAGAGGGGGTACTCCAAAGGCCATATCCGTAGGCGCCCAATTGGTTTCCGCTGCAGTCCATACAGGAGACGTGTCCGCACTATCTCCGGCAGGCGATAGCGCGAAGAAGAAGAGATGCGCCCCCGAGCTGTGCTGGGGTTGATGAATGAGACCAGGTGCCCGTAGTTGGAGGGGGGGTGTCAATGCTATTCACTCGATCCAGGCCACGGGAAACGAGACTGTGCCTGTAGACCCCCAGGCCAAAGGGCGATTGGGGGCTCGTTAGCGGGTAAGGCACGGGGTGCTGGGTCGAGTCCGAGGAGGGAAGCGCCAGGGGAGGGAGCGGATTCGAAGCTGGTGCGTGCGGATGTGGTGTGGGGAAGGCGGGGGGCTCCCCATGATGCGGGCCGTCGAAGGGTGGGAATGGCGCTTGGCCAACGGTCACCAGGGGCTGAGACGGCAAGGGTTGAGAGAGTGTGTCGAGGGTCAAGACGTCGGGCAGCGGGAGCTCAGGGCGAGGCTGGGGCGGAGACGGTGCCGAGAGGCCACAGCCAGCTGCATCTTGGTAGAACATTGGACACGCCGTAAGGTGTGTATGTGGTGGGCGAGTAAGCCGGCGGTTGGAGCGAGAGGCCGCAAGCAAGAAGAGGTTCAAAGATGGTGGAAACAGACAGCGGGCGGGCCTAACAAGCTGAGGCGCAGGGGCGGAAAACCGATGGTGGGCCAAAAGCTTGTTGGAACAGGATTGTTGAGGCGTCGAGGGCGCGCGGGTGAAGCTGAAGCTGAAGCTTGGAGCTTGAAGCTTGAAGATGAAGGTGAAGGTGAACCGTTGATGCATGATGGCCATCCTGATGGCAGGGCCCAAAAACCAAGCCGAACAGAGCCAAGCCCGCCAGCAGACACAGGAACGTGGGACGAGTGCTCCGAGAGCGAACAAGCCGGGTGTGACACGTGACGCGTGATGTTTAACGTTTACCACGTCTAACGTACATGGAAGCAAGAACGCTTTTAGGAGTTAGTACTTAGTGTTGAGCGCGGTTAACGTTAAGTTTAGCGTTTAACGTTTACCACGTTTACCGGTTACCAGTTTGCTTGTGCTGTTGAGACAGCTTAGCAGTTGACTGCTGCGGAGGCACTGCGGCTCAGCCGCTGATCATTTCGATCACTAATCATTGCATTAAATATTAGACGGTAATTAAGCTGTATTGGGTCTCAGATCTCAGGCCTTCAGGCCAGTCAGGCCTGTACCTCAGGCCACAGGCTGTATCCGTTCCGGCTATAGAAACCGGATGGAGGACTTGATGCGTGCTCAGTATTCTGTACTCGATACTCTGTGCTCACATGCTCAAGTGTACTACTGGCAGCCTGAGTACAGAGTACTACTGACAAGTGTGCTCATGCACCAGTTTTCACAACGCTCTGTATTATGTAGATCCCATCTGCCAGTGGCTGCCTGGGCGGAGTGAAACAACAGTACCCTGGCAGCGTCGTGGCGTTGCAGTGGCAACAACGCAGCAGATGGTCGGCGTGCTCTGGCTGCTCTGGCGTGCTGCTAGCCCATCACGCATCATGCTCATACATCAGATCTCAGAGTCCCTACTTGTGCAACTACATAAAGTAAACACCCCCCCCATTATGATGCACTACGCATTCCCGATTATCGATTATCGATTATCGATTATCGATTACCCATCTCACGCATCTCGCATCACCGGTCACCCATGGGGAGTGTCGCTATGTCACTATCACTAGTCACTAGTCACTAGTCACTAGTGTCACTACGTCACATGTCACATGCATCATGCATCATGTGCAGGGTTGTACCATGCATCATAGTGCTCAGCTGTTGATTCTTTCACAGTCCCGAGTATAGATACCAAGAAGCCTGGCCATATGGTCTGCGAACGCCAGCCTCAGATCCCCCAGGCCTCAAGCCCTCAGCTTCAAGCTTCAAGCCTCAAGCTTCAAGCCTGCTCAAGCGCTCAAGCTCCAGCTCATTCAAGATGCTACCTATCCATGCTACTCCTGCTTCAAGCTTCAAGCTTCAAGACTCTCAATTTGATTCAATGCACTCAAGTGCATCAAGTACCAAGTACTCAAGCTGCAAAGACAGTAAATGTGGCTTGCAGAGGTCGCTCTAGTTGCCGGTCGCATGTCCGGGAGAAAGGTCCCTGGGCATAGTGGCTGGTGGCAAAGACACAAAAATTAAACGCTACACGTTGTGCCAGGGTGGCCTGAGCTTCTGGGTGGGGAAATTGGGGACAACTAAGGTTGAAGCGTGCGCGTGACCGGGTGACCCTTTTGAATCAAGGCCCTAAGTAGGGCCAAAGGCCTAAGGCCTAATGCGACAGCAAACCCTGCCGTACCGGCTACCCTGCTCTCCAGACACTGATCGAGGTCTTGAGGCTCCCTGACGCGCGTGACGGTGTACACCCGGTGATCTATGATCGGTGATTGATGAAACAGTCACGCGTCACGCCTTTGACTCCATGGGAACCGGAAGATCCCGAGCACAGACCAGGCTTCTTTGAGAAAGGAATGATAATGAACGTTGGACGTTGAACGATTTCAAGCTCCTCGAGCGTCAAGCTTCAAGCTTCAAGCCCTTCAAGCCCTTCAAGCTTCAAGCCCCCTCAGATCCTCAGACCTCCCTCAGGCGGCGCCTCCGGCCTGAGAGTGATAGACTGGTATACTGAAGCTCCCTTGGCCTCCCTTAGGCTCAGGCTTTTGCCTCTAGTTCAACCTTCAAGCTTCAAGCTTCAAGATGCGGGATCTGACCCGAGTTCCTTAGGATCGAGGAGAGTCGTGGCGTGTGAGATCGATGTGAAGTCTGAGATATGAGAGGCTGCCGCCCGCGCGCCTCAGCATCGGAGATGGGCGGCAGCGACCAGAGGAGCCGCAACGCCGAAAGTCGGCGCTACATCCGACCCGACATAGGTCTGCCCGGATCGGACGGGATCGGACCAGGGGGGAGGCGCGTACATAGCAAACTCGCACAGCTTCTATAGCAGAGCCCTGTGGGGTGTATATGGATACGCTGTTCGGATCAGACTGGCATTGGATTTTGACATTTGAAACTTCGAGATGAACTAGAGCTTCACATGCACAGCCAGGCGAATAGGCAGACGCAACAGCAAACGCAGAAATAAGCGTTCTTACACGATACCCGCTTTACGCGTCACGCGTTACGCGTTGCGCCTTGCGTTCGATCCACAAGTCCCGTGGGGCAGCGGCCAAAAAGGCTAAGGTAGTATAGTATCTCACCCCAAACGATCGCCTACGCAACTGTATCCCATACGCTTCTACGCCCATTGCAGCATCCTGCAGCTACGGGGACTGTGGTCCCCGATCGTGGAGGGGCACTTCCGGCCGCAGGGCCTAGCCACGGATAATCAATCAGCGACTAGCGGCTTTTTCTCCTGTTAGGCCTTTTAGGGCTAAAACTTAGCGCTAAGCCTTAACGCTAAGCCCTCGTCCTGCTTCCTATACCACCAATGCCTATCTCTCACCCGCAATTGATCGCCTACGCTATACTGTCCTATACGCTTCAGCGCTTCAGCATCCATTTTGCGGTCTCCTTAACCAGGTGGATCAGGACGTCGCTATTCTCCTTCGCTGGTACGTATACCTCCAGTCCGTCCGTAGATGAATCAGTGTAGGGCTTTTTCTTCACAGTAGAGGAGAAGGGAAAACAGGAAGAGAGTATATAGCTTCTGAATACATCTGAATACATATAGTATTGCGAAACTTGAGGGAAAAGGCAGCGCCCAGCACGCTCTCGCTCATCCGTGACGGGTGCCGTGACAGTTCGTGTCAAGCTTGAAGAACGCAATAAGAGCTCAGTTCTGTATGGTGTGTTTTCTCAACAGGTCTCACAGGACCCTCTAACGCCCGCCATGTTCTTCCAAATCACAGAAATATACTAGCGCTTGAGGATACGAAAGTGGAATGAGTGCTGAGCGTGGTCGGTATGCTAGTGAGGCACCTAATAGGAGATGGAGAGGGGGGAAAGGATGAGGATCATATTCATCGAGTGGAAAGAGGGCGAGGTCTATATATACCTCGGAGAAGAATAGAAGAACATGTGAGCAAGTCACACGGAGGAAGAAGGGGAGCATAAACAAAGAGGGAAAACAGAGGGTAGTCTAGAACAAATCAGGGACCAATCAACTTTGTGATCAAACAGTGACCAAGTGGGTCACATCCCGACAGAACCATCTCCACAGTTAGTACCTCGCCAGCAAAATAAGCTCGTTCCAGTGGCAAAACATCTTGGTTACACAATTGTGTGGCGCATAGTACCCGCGTTCCGTCATGACCAGGGGGAATAATGGCTCCCGAATGCCCCCCTATGAGACTTTGCTTCACTGTTGCATTCCAATGACTCAACAACGGCCTATGCTCTTCTCGCATCGGCGTTCACTGCGTTACCGTAGCATTACTCATCTACCACCTTCCGGTAAGTAACTTTGGCCCCCTTTTTTGTATCTAAGCACCTAGGGGTGGCCTATCTCTTCCCTGAGGTCTTACGCAGAACTTACATGTTGTCCTCCATCACCATGCCTACTGTAGGAGATTTATAGTAGTACACAGCAACTAGGAGACCATCGGTCCTATAGCCTGTTTGCGTCGACATCTTAGCCACCTTTCCACCGTCGCCACCTTAGCTATCGTTCCACCGTCGTTCCACACCGCTGGAGAGGCGAAATTAGATTGCCCATGCTGGGCTGGCTGTGTCAATAGTGTCAGAGGGCTTTTCCCATGTTTTTATCAAGTAGAGATGAAAACTGATGGGAATGTGTGGCGTATGGCAATGCGGCGATGGCGGCGATGTCATATAGGGTTTATTGTCTAGCTCCTGAGAGACATATGCTCCCATGCATAAACAAGAGCAGGAGAGGAGGAGCAGGGGGAGAGCAGGGGGAGGAGGAGGAGGAGGAGGAGGAAGGAGGAGAAGAAGAAGAAGAAAGAAGAAGAGAGAAGAAGAAGAAACGAAGAAGAAAAGAAGAAGAAGAAAAGAAGAAGAAGAAGAGAGAAAAGAAGAGAAGAAGAAGAAGAAGAGAAGAAGAAGAAGAAGAAGAAGAAGAAGAAGAAGAAGAAGAAGAAGAAAGAGAAGAAGAAAAAGAAGAAGAAGAAAAAGAAGAAGAAGAAGAAAGAAGACAACATAACCTTGCTGTGAAGTTCCCTCTACTCGCCTGTCACCGACAGTGATGCACACATCAGTCCATCCGCATAACAAAGGCTTCTTTGCACTGGGAGAGTTCCATGATGATAAAACTTTGATGATATGATCGAATGTATAGTATGGTAGGCTGAGCAAAAAGAGATTGTGGTGTTCTTCACACGAGGTGAGATGTTGTTAGTGATGATGTCCCGTCACATCATTCACAGCCAACTAAGCTCCCAAAACATGCCGCGGCACCTCCGAGCACATCACTAAAAGTCCCTTTTCTCTGGAATACACATTTTCTTAGGCAAGTCGACGGTGTCATACAAACGTATTTCCGGCCAGAGAGTTTAGATTCACAGTGTACTAGGGGGATATTTTGGCCAGCTAGTCCCCTATGGGTCTCTCACGGCGCGATTCCTATCAGTCGGGAGATCCTGTGTCCCTCTCTCAGTTGTCCCCCCACAGTTCCTTCTGATCGAGGTACATACATATATTACCTCCGAACTGAGCCGACCAGACCCAAGTGGCATGGCGAGAGGATGAAGTTTTATACGAACCCATACGCATCTACTTAAAGGGACTAGAAGGATTCGGTACCGAAACAGCAATAAAAAGAGAGAAGCCACTGTTATTAACTTATCAGTATTAGCTCTGGGAAGGCACATAATATACGACCAGGACCTTTTCAGACTGTGTGGAATGCCGTTTGCAGGCGTGTTACAATCATGGATAATCACTTCGCCACACACTCTCGCTGGGACTGGAGAGAGGCATATATATGTTTGGCTTTACGACATGACTGAAAAATGTCCGTGAGTATAGTCCGATATATGGGCATCGAATCTGATCGAACGGGAACATATGCGTAACGAGCGGCTGGGTATAGACCCAAACAGACCGTCATACAGCGAATACAAATTGGAGCCCAACATTTTGGGGCTTGTTTTCCATTCGACCTCTTCTGATAAAAAAAGAAGATGAATTTGAGGGTGGTCAACAGCCCACTGATGTGAAAGATACAGTAATATGTGAGGCCGCCATACCTGCAGATCCTTGTTTTCACGAGTTCTACTTTGCCCGGGATCAAGGAAAGGAGTGTAGGTAAGGTCGAGCGACACGAAAACATCTCAGCACTTCAGTGTGTTCCAGGGCTGAGAGGTCATCATAATTGCACGTTATTAGCTAGTTGCACCAAACTGAATAAACACTTCAACTGGTAGATGGTGGGAAAGCGGCCGTGTGGAGTGTCAATGGCACACGCCTCATTGTTGTTAACCCCGGTCAGCATTCCATCGGCGCCATCATCATCTCGGGAAAGGCTGCCGGACAGCATTACCCCATCCCCCGCATCGCTCTAACAAGCGAGCAGGATGATGACTGCCCCATTTGCTTTACCCGCAGGCAGTTTCCCATCACCCCTGCCTTTGCCATGACAATCAACAAGTCGCAGGGTCAAACCTTGCGCCATGTCGGTGTTCATCTCCTCACTCCTACCTTTTGCTCATGGCCAGCTTTATGTAGCTCTTTCTCGCGTCTCCTCCCTCCACGACCTCAAAGTTCTCCTCCCCCCTTCCAAGATCACGCGCAACATTGTCTACCGCCAGGTCATCCAATACGTTGAAGGTGGCGCGCCCATTGAACCGGCCAACACTCCTGACCCTCCCGAAGACAATGGCGACGATCTGTTTGATAGGGACAATATGGACAAGCTGGACCAGAAGGAGATTGATGAGCTTTTCGCGACTTGGAGGAAATGATGCTAGGCCCAGGTCCCGATCAGCCTCCTGCCGATATGCCTGAAGAGGAAATGTACCTCGAGGAAGAGAGGCTCCTACGCGACATGGCCGAGGACGAGGAAATGGTCTTGCGCGAGATGGGCGAGAACGAGGAGACGCTCGTCCGCCAGATGGATCAGGACATGCGCCGGCGCGAGGTCGCCGAAGACCACATGGACCTAGATTATTAGCTCTGAGAAGCCTGACTCTTTAGCCTTTTTTATGAACCTGAACATGCCTTCGATAATGAACCTCCTGCCTTTGAAAAACAGCCTGCCATGGCTCCAAACCAATGCCACAGACACATATAATCATGCACAACAACTTCCAAACACAAAAGCTAACAGGACAGGCTGGAGCGAAGCCCCAGCCAACCGGGCCTACGGCCCGGTTGGTCCCCTCGTATGGGGGCCAAAAAAGATTGACGATCTGGCCACTCCTCATCTTGTGTGATACGTTTCTCGCAAAAACATACATGGATGGCGTCTGGGTATATACTCAGAAGAGAGCGCCCGTGGCCGTTGTTCTTACAGGAGACAAATGACTGCACATGGCGCTAATATGATATGTGAATGAGAAAAATGTGCGGAAATTGGGTGTATTGAACTACCGACGGTCCGACTTTTGTGGTGTTTCCCGATGCCTTTCCTCACATCCTCTGGGTTAGTGTGTGTTGCTCGCCACGCTATGTTTAGTTCTATACTAACGGAGTGTGCATCGACCGCACCGTCAGTGGCTCTTCATGGATGCTTTGAACTGACACGCTCTCACCAGAGAGCTCGGCTGTCCCGGGATGGTTCTTACACTATGTATGGGTTAAGTCATAGCAGTATAGTAGTAGCGCCTTTTGAATAGTATAGGGACTTGATCATCAGATGTCGTCTCTACCACGGTGAGGTGGCTTATAGTGTGTTTTCATATAACATATGGCGTCGCAGTTTTGGAAGCTATGTGGAAGATATACAGGGGAAGGATGGGGCACGCAAGCGAAGAAACAAAGGACGTTGACGAGGGTATAATATGATCATAGAAGAGATTCACTCCTTCTTTCATTGCCTGACTGCGTCAGATCTCGGGCGGCAGAAGGAGTGGAGATGAAGCGGGAAGGTCCATGTAGAGAGGAAAGCCCGCCCACACGGGGAGGGAAAAGAATCAGCCTGTGTAAAAGGGAATGTCAGATAGAACAGAGTGGCGAAGGAGGGGTGTTGCTGTGGTGAATGCGAACACCGCTGTATGTGTGGATTTCTTTGCCACGCCTACAGACGACAGCGATGGCGGTAAGATGCGATGTTCAATCCAGTCGAAGAGGAGATGTGGTAGGGTGCGGCTGTGACATGTGAGAGAGGAAGTCGGTGCCCGATCCGTGTTCGCACGATAGTTTGCCTAGCGCCTATCGACTCTGCGATAGAGGCCGGTTGAGTTCAAAACGTTCAACGTTTGACTTACACGCTTAAACACGGCCAGGCAGTGGCGACCGGTGATCGATGATCGATCGACACCATGCATCAGCATGGTACATCATGCATTCTTTCTCATTGTGCATTGTGAGCTGCCCAAGGCGGCACACGGCCTGGTCCGCCCCAGCCACTCTGGCAGCGAGCGGGGCTGCCCGGCACCGAGGCACCGCGCCAGCCTGGTGGTCCGCACATCCCCACCGCCTTGCCCGCACCTCGCCAGCCACCAGCCGACCCGTGACGATCCCGAGGCAGCCGCATCTCAGAGTACCCGGTCGGAGTACCCGAGCACCCAGCTCGAACGGGAACCCAGCACCAGCCTCACCCGCTCACCCGTGCCTCGCCAGCGCCCAGCACTCAAGTACCTCAGTACCCTCAGTACCCTCAATGTTGATATTGAACTCAGTCTCAACGTTCATATTCAACGCTCAACTTGAACGTTCAACATTCAACACTGAACGTACTCATGCTCACCCACTCGACGTTGACACGGTGAGCAATAAATGAAAGTTTAAACAGTTATCATCATGCAACCACGCAACCATGCACTCGCTCACCACCCATCATGCATCCCCGCTCACGCGTGTCACCCATCACACGTCACCTATGCCTCCCGCTAAGCTTCGCCTTCAGTTTCAGCTCCTTTCTCTACCCACCTTGCCATCCACCTTCCCAGCTCGCCCTCGCTGCTTCTGCTCCTGCTCCTGCCCCCCCCCTCCCACACACCTCAGCCGCAAAGCAACTCTTTCTGCCCACGATGCAGACCATCAAGTGTGCGTCTTTCCTATCTGCCGCTGCTGCCCTGCTGCTGACCCCGCCCCCTGCCTTCCCTCCGCCTCCCAAGGTGTCGTCGTTGGCGATGGTGCGGTCGGAAAGACATGCCTGCTCATCTCCTATACGACCAATGCTTTCCCTAGCGAATATCTTCCGACCATTTTGAAAACTACTCGGCTCAGGTCATGGTCGACGGCAAACCCGTCGTGCTGGGCCTGTGGGATACGGCCGGGCAAGAGGATTACGATCGCCTGCGCCCGCTCAGCTATCCCCAGACTGATGTCTTTTTGATCTGCTTCAGTCTCGTGTCGCCTCCGTCGTTTGAGAATGTCAAGACCAAGTGGTGGCCTGAAATTACCCACCATGCGCCCCAGGTCCCCGCCGTGCTTGTGGGCACTAAGCTCGACTTGCGCGACGACCCCGAGACGAATGCCAAGCTGCGTGAGCGCCGCATGGCACCTCTTACTTTTGCCCAGGGATCGCAGCTGGCGCGTGAGATTGGTGCCATCAAGTACATGGAATGTTCGGCGTTGACCCAAAAGGACTCAAGGGAGTGTTTGATGAGGCCATCCGCTCTGTTCTCGCTCCGGCTCCGCGAAAGCAAAGAAAGAAGAACAATTGCCGCATTCTATGATACCCCCCCTCCCTTCTCGTTCCGGCCTTTGCTGTCCCTTGCCTTACCCACACCCTTTCTCACCTAGCTGGAAGGCACCGCATCATCTGCCCCTTCGGTGCCTACTGCCCTACCCCCCCCTTGCCCACCCTCCACCGCCTTTCCTAAGTTTTTGTTTCCTTTCGAAAGGCGTACGGGGACTGAGGATGATTGGACCAATAGCGGCCCTGCTACTGCCTCAACTAGCGCCATCGTCGGATGGCCCAGTCGATGCCCCGTCTCGTCTGTATCGCTGTTCTCGTTCTTCTCCCGCACTCGACTTGATTCGTCCCTGCCGAGATCCCTACCCTCACCCTTTCCCCTTCCCCTTCCCTTCCCCTTGTTCCGCCTCCTCCTCCCATCCGCTTGACGATCTCCTCTCTTCTCTCAATTCTTCTTGCCCCACATTTCATTTCTCTTGCAGACCGGTACATCGGGTTGGACGCAGCGAACTTGCCATGGCATGTGACATGTGACACGCCTCAAAACACCCAGCAGGGAAGAGAGGGGGACTAGAACGCACACCTCGGAACTCCCGACCCGCCTGAGGCCTGCGGCCCTGATCGCTCTGCCTGCGCAGAGCCGAGGAACTAGTAAGATGGACCAGAGCCGACGTCGAGAGTGGCAAGGCCGATAATCGATAATCGATAAGGCCCAACCTACGGCAGGACCGAGTGGAGCGAAGGGCAAGCGATGACTAGGACGGCGATGATCGATGAGTAATGGTCGCGACAGGGACGGACAGAACACAGAAACCGGCGACTGCGGCCGGCCGTACCAGGCAAGACGCGAGACGAGACGAGGCATCCGGCAATACCCCCGTGCGTTGCGGCCGTTGCGCGTGGCGGCGCACCGCGGCAGCCTGGGCCAACCGCCTCGACGTCACATCGACATGTGGCATGTGATGCGTGACAGATGTCACGGTGACACGAGGAAGCGACGCTCGAGGGCGCACAAGCGCTGTTGTGCCACCGCTTGGCGCTTGGCGCTGGGCACGCTGAGCTCAGCCTGAGGCTCACCCGACGCTGCGAAGCGTAGCGCTAAGCCTAAGCTCTAAGGCTTAGTGCTTAGTCGGTGCAATCGCATCAAGCATGCGCCAAGCAAGCACACGTGCGGGTCACGTGCACCATCACGTGCGCTCACATCTTCGTTAGGTGCCTGGAGTGCCTCTATGGCTGCCCGATGTCCTCGTCATTGATACCATTGTGGGAGTAGGTAGGACGCATGTATATGAATTGCAAACGAGCTGCTCTCTGTCCATTCCCCCTGAAGCCAAGGGGGATGGCCACACGAGCAGGCGCGCCATCAGGATGCTTGCCCGAGCAGTTTACTTGGGCACGTCCTTGGGGCCAATCATGAGCTCGGGGCGCACCTTGTCGTCAAACTGCTCCGGGGTGAGCAGACCAAGCTCGACAACCGACTGCTTCAGCGTCAGGTCTTCCGCGTGCGCCTTCTTGGCTGCCTTGGCCACATTGTCGTAGCCCAGCGTCGAGTTGAGGATGGTGGCAAGCATCAGCGACTCGTGGAGGAGCGTGTCGATGCGCTTCTTGTTGGCCTCAATGCCCACCACACAGTTCTTGGTGAAGGAGCGAGCACCGTCCGAAAGCAGGCGCACCGACGACAGCAGGTTGCGGATCAGCACCGGCTTGAACACGTTCAGCTCAAACTGGCCGTACGAACCGGCGACGGTGATGGCCGTGTGGTTGCCAATCACCTGGGCCGCGACCATGGTCAGCGCCTCGCACTGCGTCGGGTTGACCTTACCCGGCATGATCGACGACCCGGGCTCGTTCTCGGGCAGGTGCAGTTCGCCCAGGCCGCAGCGAGGGCCCGAGCCGAGATAACGAATGTCGTTGGCAATCTTCATCAGCGACACAGCCACCGTGTTGAGCGCACCCGACGCTGCGACCACGGCATCGTGCGCCGCCAGCGCCTCAAACTTGTTGGGTGCCGTCTCAAAGTGCTCGCCGGTCAGCTTGGAGATCTCAGCAGCAACAGCCACATCAAAGCCCTTGAACGTGTTCAGCCCAGTGCCGACCGCGGTGCCTCCCTGAGCAAGCTGGCGGAGGAAAGGCAGGGACGCCTCGACGCGGGCAATGCCATTCTCCACTTGCTGAACGTATCCGGAAAATTCCTGGCCAAGCGTGAGCGGCGTTGCGTCTTGCAAGTGCGTGCGGCCAATCTTGATAATGTCCTTGAACGATTCCGCCTTGGCGTGGAGAGCCTGGTGCAGCTCCTTGAGCGAAGGGAGCAGTTCCTGCGTGATCTCCAGCACCGCCGACACGTGCATCGCAGTGGGGAAGGTGTCGTTGGAAGACTGAGACATGTTGACGTGGTCGTTGGGGTGCACGGGCGTCTTGGAGCCCAACTGGCCGCCCAACAGCTCGATCGCACGGTTGGCAATGACCTCGTTGGTGTTCATGTTGGTCTGGGTGCCCGAGCCGGTCTGGAAGACAACGAGGGGGAAGTTGTCCACCAACTTGCCCGAGATCACCTCGTCTGCCGCCGTCGAGATGACATCGGCAATCTTCGGGTCCAGACCGTAGGTCTTGTTGACATGCGCCGCCGCCTTCTTCAGCACACCAAACGCCTTGATCAGTGGCACAGGCATCCGTTCGCGCTCGCCGCCAATGTCAAAGTTCTGCAGCGAGCGCTGCGTCTGGGCACCCCAGTACTTGTCGGCAGGCACCTCGAGCGGGCCGAACGTGTCCTTCTCCACACGCACCGCCAGCGCAGGGGCGGACGTGGCCAGGCCACGCACCGCAAGCGGGCGGGCCAGGGCGGCGGTGCGAGCGGCGGGCAGGCGGGCCTGCGAGGGAGGGCGTGGTTAGTGCGTGGGGGAGAGGAGGCGCTGGCGTTGGGTACGCACCTTGGAGGCAGTGGCAAGAGCCGGGCGGAGGAGCATGCGGACCATGGCGGACAACACGGGGGGAAGGGCTGGGGTGGTGGGGAAGCAGAAGCAGAAGCAGAAGCGGAAGCAGAAGCAAGCGAACGCAACACAAGTGCCAGCTCCGATGGATAGCCAGCTGGCCAGCGACCAGCCACTGTGACATAAGAGCGGGTGAGAGCGGGGGCGCAGCACACTGCTGGGCTGCCGTTCCGGATGTTCCCGGCGGCCAGAAGGCAGAGGTGCTGCGGGGTGCGGCGGCCGGGTGTGCGTGTGCCAGCTGGCCGAGCAGCCACCATGGCTCTCACATGCACCGCACCCGGCCCAGCGGCGCTTGCACCGATTAGCCCTTATGTCATGCGCCATGTGTCATGCATGCCATGTGTCATGCGCGCCTGGGCCATGGGCTATCGGTGCAACCCGCGAGGCCTACGCCGGGCGGAATAGCCGCGCGGGGGCGTGCCCCGTTCCGCCCTCCAATTTTTTTCTCTGGCCAACACGCCTGTTCGGCCGGCGGCCGCGGCCATCCAGCCCCCACCACCCCCCCCCAGCTCCGTTTGCACGATGGGGTCGATGCAGAAGCGCGGAAAGGTCGGCGCGACCAAGAACTACGTCACGCGCAACGCCCGCTCAAGAAGCTCCAGGTGAGCCTCTCGGACTTCCGCCGGCTGTGCATCCTCAAGGGCGTCTTCCCCCGCCAGCCCCGCCACGCCAAGCGTGCGGCCGCCAGCAGGCCACCTTCTACTACGCCAAGGACATCCAGTTCCTTCTCCACGAGCCTGTGCTCCAGCACCTACGCGACCACAAGGCCTTTGCCAAGCGTCTCTCGCGCGCCATTGGCCGGCAGAACTATGCGCTGGCCCAGTCCATCGACCAGCTCGAGCGGCCCGTCATCAAGCTCGACCACCTCATCCGCGAGCGCTACCCCAGCTTTACCGAGGCGCTGCACGACATGGACGATGCCCTGTCGATGCTCAGTCTCTTTTCTCACCTCCCGCTCACCCCGGCGCCGAGGGCGGGCGCATTGTGAACCACAAGCTGATTGAGCGGTGCTCGCGCCTCATGACCGAGTGGCAGGTGTGGTGCATGCATGCGCATGCGCTTCGCAAGGTCTTCCTGTCCATCAAGGGTGTTTATCTGCAAGCGGAGGTCAAGGGCCAAGTGGTCACCTGGCTTGTCCCTTACCTTTTACTCAAAATGTACCAGACGATGTCGACTTCCGCATCATGGTCACCTTCCTCGACCTGTACCAGACCTTGTCGGGCTTTGTTCTGTTCAAGCTGTACAAGGATGAGAACCTGGTGTACCCGCCGCCGCTGGACAAGGCCAAGGAGGACGCTGGTGCTGGCATGGGTTCCATCACGCTCACCGAGAAGAATGCGCAGGTGCTCCAGGGCCCCAAGCCTGCCGCTTCCACCCGAGCGGCCAAGTCCAGCGTGTCGGCCAAGGACGTTGAAAAGGAGATCCAAGCCATTAACAAGGCCAATGTCGAGGCGGACGAGGACGAGGCCATGGTCGAGGCTGCCACGGCTGGTCAGAACAAGGACGAAGACGAGGAATTTGTTGCTCACCCTTCCAAGTTGGACACGGCTGCCGCCGCCGCTGACCCGGCGCAGCTCACCACCCTGGCCCAGCTCGAGGCGCAGAACTCCAAGGAGGAAAAGAGCTTGAACGTGTTCCAGCCTTACTACTTTTACCTTTCTCGCGAGACGCCGCGTGCGCTGCTGGAATTTGTCCTCCGCTGCTTTGGCGCCGACGCATCCCACATTGGGTGGGACGCGGTCGTCGGTGCCGGCTCGGCATTGAGCGAGACGGACCCGCGGATCACCCACCACATTATCGATCGCCCCGTCCCAGCCAAGGGCACCAACCCCTACGACCCGGCCCGGTACGGCGGCGCACGCACCTTTATTCAACCCCAATGGCTCATTGACTCGGCCAACGCGCGCACCTTGCTCCCCACCGAGCCGTACGCGCCGGGCAAGGCCTTGCCGCCCCACTTGTCGCCGTTTGTAGACAACGAGGCGGTGCGCGCCGCGGGCGGGTACGTGCCCGCCGAGGCTGGCCTGGACCAGGCCGAGGCCCAAGCAGAGTCCGAGTCCGAATCCGAGTCCGAATCCGAGTCCGAGTCCGAGTCCGAGGCGTCCGACGAAGAGCAGGCGGCAGACAAGCAGGTCGCGATCAACCGGCCCGCACGGAAAGCGCTCCTGGCCAACCCGCTGGAGGAGAGCTTGTTGGACGAGGCCGAGCTCGAGGCCGAGGCTGTCGGTGGCGAGGCGGAGGTGGAGACGTTGCGCAAGGCGTACCAGGCAGCGCGTAAGACTGCCCTGGCGGAGGCCAAGAAGAACAAGGGGGCGAACAAGAAGAAGAGTGTGGCGGAGCAGGAGGCGGCAGATGAAGCGGAAGCACAAAAGATGTCGACCATGCTCTTGTCCAACAAGCAGCGCAAGATCCACGCCTCTGTCCAGCGCAAAGCAGAGCGGCGCTCGGAGGAGGCCAAGGTCTTGGCCGACAAGAAAAAGCGTTTGGCCAAGCAAGCCAAGCGCCAGTAAGAAAAGGCGCTTTCCGCGCAGTTGGGCTGCACGCACTGTCATGTAACACTTATCTGGTCTCTTTCATCGAATCCTACTTGCTCCCTGCCCCCCGTCATTTTGGTGTCTCATTTTGTATGCCGTAGCAAGCACAGTCTGGTCCTTCCAAGGGGACAACAAAGAAGAAGCGGTAATAAGATAGCCGTTGGCCTCATTATCATTGGCCGCAGCCCCGCTGTGGTGCGCAATATATACGAGGAAAGTCATCTACGCACTGCCTCCCCCCATCACGCTCGTCTCCGCGCCTGCACCATCGCCCCGGAACGTAATGCATTGGTCGATGATCAGCGGGGTTGAGAGAATCACCTCGGGCACGCTCAACGCGGCCTGAACGTCCTGAACGAGGCTCGCGGGAAGCGAAGGACGCTCTGCGGTGAAGCACCACCTGTCCCAGGCGGTGTTGGTGACGATGTGGCACGGAGCGCATCGACTCTCGTCGAATATACACTAGCTGACTACATGTGAGGTATGTCAGTGGGAATCGATTCAAGCTTGCCAGAAGCGAATCCATTGGTGCTTGGCGGGCAGTGTGCCGACCGAACTCCGCTCGCATATGTCCTGCGCGGCCCTGTCTTCTCGGATCTCACGCCTCGTCCTCGTCGCCCTCTGTACCGGTGGGGGCGAAGGGGCGGCTCGCGTTGCTGTCCTGCGCCCGGAGCAGACGGCGGCGTGCCTCGCTCTCGTCCTCCGGTCCGGCATTGCTGGGCCCGCCATAGAAGGAGAGGAGAACAGGCAGGAGCACGAGGCCATGCAGGACGCCGAGCTGGATGAGCGCCATCCACATCTTGGCATAGTACAGTTTCAGTAGCTCCGACTTTGTCCACCCCAGCACCGACAGCCCCACCAGCTTGGTCCCCGTGATGCCTGTCAGCACCGACGCACCCACATCCCCGACCGCCGCCTGCACCCCCGTTCGCGCTCCTTCTCCCAGATGCGCTCCTCGCCCCGCTTGCCCCGCCGTCGCCGGGCGCACGCATAAACGCCTTGGCAACGTGCACACAGAACTCCACCCCTTGCCGCGCACACCGACAAGTTGACCAGCGTCAGCGCGTTGAACTCGATTCCGGATCGGCCCATCGAGCCAACCACGCCGAGCAACGTTGATGCGACGCACACCAAGATTACTCCTGCGGTCCGCCAGCAGCCCAGCACCACATAACTGATCCCAAAGATGGCCACAGCTGCCGATCCAAGCACTTGCACCGCCAGCGCGGGCAAGTGGAGATACTGGTCAAAGAAAGGGTAGAAGAGAGAGTAGGCAAACAATCTCACTCCCGACCGCTCGCTCGTCTCCTTGGCAATGCGGCGGGCTGCCTTGAGTGCATTGATAAAGTCGGCTTGCGAGCGAAGGGGGACGTGCGAGGTACGGAAGTGAGAGGCAAACACGTTCATCTTGCGGTCCTCCCGATCCGGGCGGGGGCCCTGCCACATTGTAAGGCCCACTCGGCCTCGGTCTTGTTCAAGGCCAAGTCCAAGAGGGGTTCTTTGGCGTTCAGTTTGGTGCGCTTGAGGCTAAGGGCCGACGAGTAGGACGCTGCACCGCCCAGGGGGCATTCGGCCGTCGTCGGGCTCTTGAGCCACTGGCGCAGAACATCATAAACTCGTCTCCTTCCGGCAAGCCTTGGAGCGTGGTGTTGTATTCTCTCCCTTCAAAGCAGGGCCGGCACGAGAACTCGGAATCGCGCGGCGCACAGAATTTGGACGGGTCGTTGATCCGCACGCGGCAGCAGCTGTCGATGGCTGGTTGAGCCATTGGAAAAAGTCATCGATCCAGCTGGCGGCAGGCTCGATGATGTAGGACGATGCGGGGCGCTTGCGCTCGCCTTCCAACGTGTTTGCCACCGAAAAAGGCGCACAGGTGGTGAAGCGTGCGCACAGCTGCCGCTGGACATAGCGGAACTTGGTATCCGCCCTCCACTCGACAAAGTACACTGGTGGGCCTACATCGAGCCAAGTATCGACAGCGTCAAAGTACCCCCGCAAGTACGAGTGCGGCGGAAGGGCGAGACGCTGGTCGAGGCCCATGTGGATCTGGTGAGTAAGCATAATGGACCTGGCACCCAACAGTACAAAGAGAGCCAGAGCAACACGCTTGACGTTCGGCCGGACAATGAAGCCAGCGTACGTTTCCCGCATAAATTTGGCTAGCCAGCTCTCCGGGACCAGGTCCGTATTAGAGCTTACCGAGAGCGCTTGGACCGGCAGGTGGGCAGGCTTGCGGGCTCGGACACAGGGGAAACAGTCGATCCGTTCGCTCTCGTTCCGTCGTGCGTCTAGCGCAAGCGCAGCGACAAAGACGGTGCAGTGCAACAGGGCGGCAATCGCCATGCTCCCCGCCGCGTACAGCGTAAAGTTGCGCACGGCCGGCATGGGAACCAGCGCGCCCAGTAAGAAGGCGCTGACTTGAATCGACACACTCAGCACAATTGACGGCCCAATGCGCGCCAACGCTCTTGCCGCCCTCTCCTCTGCAGAGAGGTGGAAGGCTGGCATGGACTCTGTAGGCCGATGGCCAGCCTGCATCGCATCCACCTCGTTGTTCTCGCCCAGGGAACTTGCGTGGACGTCGTCGTCACGGGTATCATAGTACGGGTTGCTGGTGCTGCAAAGGGTGTTTTGACGGTCCATCTCGTTGCTAAGGAGGAAAATGTTGTCGACCCCGACAGCCAGCACGAGAAAGGGAATGACTTCGGCAATCACCAGAGTCATCCGCACTCCCAGCGCCGACCAAATCCCCACCGCCGATGAGATGGCTACCATAACAATCAAGATGCCGAACAGACCGAGGGTGACCTTGGAACGGACAAAGAAGCCGGCAATGAGGCGGGAACGGGCGTTCGCCCGCGCATCTTGCTCATCCAGCATGTCGTCCGGCAAACGAATGCCTCTCGGGCGGCAAGATAGCGCCGTCTTCACGTCCCCCCAGAACGTAGAATGCACAACCTGACCCTGGGCGTCCACCCTACGTGCGGGAACGTAGCCTCCGCCCAAGGCCAAGGATGCATACAGAAGCATGAGAAGATAACTCAGCGCCACGATGCCCGTGTCGGTATTGGTGCTGGACGAAATCTCCTCCTCCAAACTGACACCGGTGCTAAAGGAGACGTGCAATCCGAGTTGCTTGGCACGAAGAGCCAAGGGATGGCGCTTGCTCCCCGTGGGCGCCTTTCCCGCCAAGTCCAGCAAAAACGCCTGCAGCACGCGCTCCCATGCCTCGGCACGGGCGAGCTTGCGCTTATCGAGACTGTTCTCCACCACCCAGGTGCCCACCAACGCACGTGCGTCGGCCGGAGGCGCATCGATCGGAATCCCACCCAGAATCAAATTCGGTTTCAGCGGTTGACCAAACAGCGGTAGACACTCGGCCGGGCGCGCCGCGCACTGGTTCAGGCTGCTGCGCCAATTGTGCTTGGTGACCCCGGCACGCACCAGGTCGTCGGAAAAGTAACCCATGATGCTCTCCACCACACAGGCACCCCCAGGTCCACTCGGAGCAAAACACACATCTTGGAACGACGTTTGATTCGGCCCAGCCTTCAGCGCGCGGATCTCAGCCTCAACATCAGCCCACCACTGCAGCGCGGCCAGGTCAACACGGGAGGTAAGTCCTCAATCGCATTGTCATGATCCAACGGGTCGCGGTGGCGGTAAAACCCAGCGGCAGCTCGGTCGGTAACAAACAGTTGCTCCGTCTTGTAAAACGGACCAAACTGGCGATCGAAAAAATCCTTCTCGTTCTTGGCCGTCGAGTTGGGCGCGACCCAGAGCCGGACCGGATCGGTTTCGACCCGGAACCAGATCCAGCCAAGGTTGGCTACGCCAAGCAAGAGCGCAGCCAGCGAACAGGTTTGCCACGGGTTGCGCGCCGACATGAGCCCCAGCTGGTACATACTGCGGGACAGCCAACGTTGGATCGCATGCGCCCCAGGCTGCTGGGATGCAGGCGCGGGCGTGTGCGCTTCCCTGTCGTACGCAGATGAGTCCGCCTGTGGCTCCGGTACGCCGGCGTGGGAGGGAGGTGCAGTACCTTCGTCTGGGCGAAAACTAGGTTGGTCTGTCTCGGGTACGGGCGCTGACACAGGCACGGTGTGGCGCCGGTTTGAATTCTTGGAGGCCGATGGGGCAGAGCGTTTCCACAGGAATCCAGCCCAGAAGAGGAACAGCACGAAAAAGTACAACATGGTGATAACCAGCTGGTTGCAAGGCCAAGCAAACAGCTTGCACTCTTGCTGCTCCGATGGTGCCGGAACATCAGGGAGCGAGGTGCAAACGTCGGGGCAATCAATGCACGCACAACGCGACCGCAGATCCCCCGGAGCAGTTGCGAGCTGGCGGATCAAACGGTGTAGGAAGAGGCTTGGAAAAAGCAAGAGGAGAGGTGCGGTTGAGTTGTCCCGCCACTGTGGGCAGGGGGGAGGAGGAAAGTCAATTTGGAACGGAGAGCCGAGCAGCGGCCGCTCCTGGCCCATGTACGACAGAAAGTCATCGGCGTTGCGTGCGCCACCGCCAATCAGGTCCATCGCAAACCCATTCGTCGCACCAAACTGGACGTTCTTGCAGGAATCGTAAAACCCTTGGCGGAACTGGTTCGAGACAAAGTAGTTGACCTGCTTGACAGCCTCCTTTCCGTCGATCGTTTGTGTCTGGGCTACTTCGAGGAACTGGGATTGGGCAGGGGAGCAGGTGAAGGAGCACCAAAAGTGGCGGAAGTTGTTGCTGCAGGCCGGGCACGAGGAAATGAGCGGCGACGCTTGGTCCAGGTTGCCAGCCAGGATTTCGACCTGGCCTGGCTCACAGCACACGGGACCCGACGCAAACTCGGCGCCGCACACATCCAGCAGCAGGGAGCGAAAGGCAGAGTCCGGCTGGCGACCATCAGATGGAGCGGCGGGGGTCAGTACTCAGTCCGCAGGACTACATCCGCAGCGTACGCCCTCCAGACACGCACCTCGTCTGCCGGAGCATCGTCGACGGCACAGGGGATCTCGGGCGCAAACAGGCCCGTCTTGCCGCACAGCCCCTTCATGGCGCACGTCCCGGCCGGTGGCTGCATCGGCCGAGGGAGGGGACGGGGCGGTTGTCATGGGCGGCGGGGAGGAGGAGACGGGGAGGGCGGGAGAGGGCGCGTGTGGTGGTGGAGGAGTAGGTGGTGGTGGTGGCGTCGGCGGTGGTGGCTCCTCCTAGGCCAGGCGTTGGGGCAGAGCGGAGCGGAATGGGGCGATGTCCCACCGCGGTTATAGCACCCACCCCCTGAGTGCACCCTGAAATGTTCACCCCCGGACCTGCGCCATCGCAGACCGTGGCCCGTGCACACCTCCGTGTGTTGCATAGTAGATCTGCTTTCTTTTCTAGTACCCGGCAGTTTCTACAGCCCTGCGTACTCAATCAACCTGCTCAAGGCCTATCATGCGACCCTTCTCCAATTGGATCCTTCCAGGATGCAAAGGCCTTTTGCGGCCGACAAGGTGCTGAGGTCTCCTTTTCGTCATCCCTTCGCGAAGACTCATCTTCTCTCGGCTATATATACTCACCTTTTCTCGCTCTTTCTGCGCCCCTCCTCATAGGGTCTCCATCGCACACAGTATCATAACACCCATCAACGTCTTGATCCAATTCTGAGGTCCAGGTAGAAAATGTCAACGACCGGTCGAAGCATGTGCCACACTCGAGCAAATCCCAAAACAGCCCTTGAAAGAACTTCCGTTCGATGCACGAAGACGAATAAAAAAGTAGTGACAGTGTGAGACCTGCGTGAATCTCGTGGTGTGCCGTTGGTGCCACCGCTCCTCATGCCCCCTCTTCCGTTGCCACTTTTCCGAACTCCATTTGCGGCAAAGGCCCTGGCTGTCTACACCACTCCTCTCTTTCTTCTCTCCCAAAAAAAGGTGCAGGACATTAAGATACGCACACTTACCATATATTTTTGTTTGATCTTTTCGGAGTCGTTCGTCCATCTGAACATCCCCTCCACAAGCATCCAAATCGGTGAACCACAACCGCATTCTACAACATTCTTACGTTGCGCACACCATTTTAGTCTTTCCCTCGTCATGAAGGGATACATGAAACACAACACTCATACCCTCGCATCTGTTTTGCCACCAGCACGAATCGAGTGGGCTTGGTCCAAGGGTAATTCCTTCTGTTATGTGGCAGCCAATGGAAGTAACGGTTGAGGTTCGAAGGGAAAAGCCTCTTTTCCATTCACCAAACGGATAGCGGCTGCACAGGGTTTCTCCGTTGGTAAAATCCGGTTTTTACCTGGAGGCACATGTTCCCTCTCTCCCAACTGATAGCCGAATTTTCGGCCCCCTTTCATCTCAATCCCCCTCCCTTTCCCTCCTCTAGTGCTACGCGGCGCACAGACAAGGGCAATAGACAGCAACCCAATAGTTTGGTGGGAAGGAAGACAAGTGTCTCCTCCATGTATATATTCTGAAGATGTTGATATGGGCGCTATGGTTATACCCCTTACGAGGAACTAAAGGCAATATGCCAAGTGTGGCTAGCAGCACCGAGACTGGAGGGAGTCTTACGCGACCGCTGCTCCACACTTTCTGCCTCTCCCAAAGCATCCGTCGCATAGCTGACACTGCACTACTGACGCCGTGGTGGATGGGGGGGAGGGTACATGCTTAGGTACGGAGGGGGGTAGATATAGAGAGATGCATTGAACCTAAGGTATGTATTCTCAAAAGAAACGAGACCGTCCAGATTGTCGGGATCAGACTCACTTGATCACGTTTTGTCACCAAGTTGCCTGGCCCCCTTGATTTGTTCTAGACCCTGCTTCCCCCCTTTGGAGTGTGCTCCCTCTTTCCCTCCGTGTGACATAGCTCGCATGTTCTCTTCTTCTCCGAGGCATATATATCTTGCTCTCTTTCCACTCGATGAATATGATCCTTATCCTTTCCCCCATCTCCATATATCCTGTTACGGATGCAAGGATTTTTAACAGAGAGGACAGGCATTGATGAATCAGTGTGTGAACAACTGTATGAAAAGGACATGATACTTATCCCGTATGTTGAGTGTTGACATCAGAGGGTATCCGTCGATACGATCCTCCCCGCTATTATCCTTTGTTGATCGGCGATGCCCGCCACCCGGGCGGGAGAGTTCCCCTCGCTGGCTGCGCACCCTCTGCTCGCTCCATCACCCTCCTTTCTCTCTCTCCTGTCTCCTTTCCCTGCAGACGTTTTGCTTCAAGACTTGCGTCTCACCACTTTGCCTAATTCACGCCTTGTTTGAAGGCTAGGCTGTTTTGCAGCTACTGATCCATGAGGCTCACGCGCGCTCACGAGACGATCCCAAGTCGCATTCTAGCAAGAAGGGGGGGAAAGCTGGGAAAAACGAGGGAAGGCTTGGAAAGCGAGGGAAAGCCCCCATCACAGGTATCACAAACACACCGCATCTCCCTGACATGTCACATGCATGCATCACATGCAGCGGCAGTTAGAATTTTTTGTCCCCCGTCCCCGTGTTCCCGTTCCCGTTCCCGTTTCTGTTCCCTTCCCCAGCGCCCAGTCAGTGCGCCCAGCCACGCACCCAATGATCAATGACTTCCACCGGCGGCCACCCAGCACTCACAAGGTCAGTTTCAAGGCGTAACGCGTACCAACATAGCTCCCGAAGCCTCCCACCCGAAACCCCGAACGCCATGGGTCTGAGTCTCAGATCACATGCATCACACTCGCATTCTATCACAGCGTCACATGTCACATGCATGTCACATGTCATGCCATGAACATGCTGCCCACGCTTCCTGGGCCCAGAGGCAGGCTTGCCGGGCTTCCAACGGCTTCCAACAGGGAAGAAGAGCCAGGAATGGCCAACTACAGTAGCATGCCCTAATAGCGCTTACCCCCCCCCTTGGATAGAAGAGGTGGGAACCGGTCGGATTGGATACTGTTGGATACTCGGATAGCGGGTCTCCGATCCCTCAGATCTCGTCGCGGGGCCTGCAATGCAGCTGCCACCGATGGACGGGTGACATGTGGCATGCACAGGCGGCAGTGGAGATGCAATGCATGATGGTGCTCATTTAAGCTTTAAGGCTTTCCGGTTCCCCGGTTGCGGCCTGCCGGTGCATGATGCATGACACATCCCGCGTCCGATCGATCGAAATGTTAATGATCGATGATCGATCGTCACACACCATGCGGTGCGTGATGCGTGACCACTTTCGGCCGGCAGCGGTCCGCGTCACGCGTCACGCGTCGCCGACACCCTGGCCCGCTCGGGCGCAGGCGGGAGTGCGGGCTAGTGCGTGCCTGTGCTGTAGGCCGACGCTGCAGCGCTGCAGGAAACGGCCGTCGGGATGCATCACAGCCTGCGTCGCACCTGGCCTTTTCCTTCATGACCAACGCACCATCTCGGCGTCTGGCCCGGCGAGGGGAGGTGGGCGTGCGTGCTGCTTCTCCCGGTTGCTTCCCCCCCGTCATTCGCTTCACTAGCCACGGTTCATGCCCCTGTCCCCCCGTCACGCCGCCTCCGCTTTGTCCTCGCCCGCCACGCCGGGCGATCCAGCCGAGCCAGCTGGCTTGCCCGGCAGCATCCTCCCCCCCCCCGACGGGGCAGCAGCCGACGCGCCCAGCGCAACACGTGGGTCTTTTTTCTCACCCGCCATTTGGGACGGGCCACCGAGGCCGCTCTCCAGACCGCGATGAACGAGTCGGCGGTCGAGCTGGGGACACAGATTGTCTTCCATCCTTGGGAGGTGAGTTACTAGTTACTCGCACACGGTACTTGTCCCGTTGTTGGACCGAAATTGAGTGCGAGGCAGCTGACCCCGCCTGCTTCTTTTTGCCCCCAGCACGAACAAGACGGCGATGCCAACACTGTCAAAGCGATCGCCCATTACGTCTGGCAGCGGGATACGGCGCCGCTTGCGTTGGTGTTTGTTGACCGGCCCCACAGCCCCACTCGCTCGGCCGAGCATCTGTGTGCTTCGTTTGGGTATGCGGCACGGGAGGTGCTGGGGCAGATGAATGGGTTGAAGTCCATGGGAATCGACCACTCGGTCTTGTCGTGTACACTTCGCCGCCGCATACGCTTGCCACTGCACCCGGTAGCTCCCCGAGGCAGGACGCAAAGAAACCACGAAGGATCCTTTCGCTCGCACGCCAAAAATGGTCCTGCTCCGTCCATGCCGCGCCGGACGAATTGGCGGCGGTGACGAGCAATGCGTCGGTGCATCCTGTTCTTACTTTCCCCATCGGTACCAAGTTGCCACCGATGGAGCACTTTAACAACAAGACCGTCGTCGTCTTTGTCCTTCCTGAGGCGTCCGCCAAGATGGACGGGTATGACGTGCTGCACCGGGCTGTGGTTGAAGGTGCACGGGAGTGGATGATGCCGACGGTGTTTGTACACTGGCTCGGCACGGCTGCGCGAACAAACCAAGACGCAGTGAAGGAGATGGAGACCATTGTCCGCACCGTTCATCAGCAAGCTCACAGGGGCAGCTTGGCACTGGCCTTCCTGGATACCCAATCCTTGTTGGATGGCACCATATGTCTTGTCCAGACCGCTTCGCAAGCGATGGGCCAGGCAAGGCCAGGGACCGAGTTGATTGCCACCCAGGGCCGTTTGCCCGCGCGCGATGTGGCCACCGCCGTAGGGGGCGTTGGATTGGGCGGCGCCAAGAGCATTGTCCAGGACTTGGAGTATTCCGGCCAAGTCCATTTTCATCGCCCCGACCTCGCGCCCCACAGTTCCTCCTTTTCCCCCTCCCTGGTGAGCGAGGAGGATGGAATGCCGATCAATGGCTCGACTGTCGTCCGGCTGTACAAGTGACCCTCCCTCCCCCTCTTCCCCCCCTCTCTTGCTTGGTCGATTGGGTTATGTCCCCACCCGTTTCTATCTATTTGTACCTATCGAGCCACCATACGTTTTGCTGCTCTGTGCTGCGCGTGACGAAATGCCACCATGTGAGCGTATCCACCATCCCTCTCACACGCGAGGACTGATTTGCGTTTTGATCCCCCCTCTTAGTTTATTGTTTCTCCTTCGGTTCTTGCGTCCAGCTCGACATTGTTGCTCTGCTCAGGATGTATATAGCTGATGACGCTAGTATCCCTCTCTTTTCCTGAACGCTCTCTGCTGTCTGAGCTCATATCACACCCCCTAGAGATAGACGGGGACTTAAAGCCGTGGTTGGTTTGCATAGGCTTACACGTACCTAATTAGCCTCGCTATTTCAATCGGTAGAATTTGAGACTCTTACTTCAGAGGTCCATCTCACGGTTGTGGGTTCGAGTCCCACGTGGGGCGCTTTTTTGGCGGCTTCGTGCTTCTGTCTTCTGGCGGCCGAACACAGAGGAACCAGCAAATGTACTTTTGTAGGGCAATTGCGAGGCCGCGTGTTGCGCTATGCAAGTAGTTCCCTATTGCCAGCACAGCCCCACCCCATCCCAGCCCACACCCCTGGACAGCAGCAGGAGCTATAGCAACTGACCTTGTCCAAAGAGCTGGATAGTAGGGCAAGCGATGGCGATCATGCAGGGGGTATCCATTCCCTCTCCCTAACAAACGGCCGAGAGAGGTAAGCCAAAAAAAAAGAAACAGGAACGAGAGAGAGGTTGTGTTGTGGTGAGGGTAGTGGTGGTGTGGTCTCAACATTCTACGCCTTGGCAGTAGATGGGGCCGACGAAACGTAACACGCCGCAACGCAAAGCAGGGCAAACCTCTTGCCGCAGTCACGGTCCCTAGTCCCTAGTCCCTAGTCACTTGGTCACTGGGGAGATGCGGTACGCGGTGCGCGGTACACAGGTTTCTACGCGGCTTACGTGGCCAGCGGGGGAAGTAAACCGAGTGCGCCGTGTGCCTGGAGTAAGCAGATGGTTTGCAGTGCATACTTGCCCTTGCGGGGCGCGCGGTCCAGCGTTTGGCCCGACAGGACCAAGTCGAGGTGAGTTCGTGCGTCGTGCCAAGCGCCACGGGCGGTAAACAGACGGCCCAGCTCCAAGTGGGCAAAGTACACTAGGTACGCGTCGGTGGTCAACTGCGCACCGTCGTGCGCCACCAGCTGCAAACTCGTCTCGGCCGCCTGGTCCGATTCGGGCTGGCACGTGGTCGTACTCGTACCCACGGCCTGGGCGGTCGGATGCGCAATGTACCGATGCACAACGCCGTGAAGAAAGTGGGCCAGGCACCAGTCGGCACGGTAGCCCGCCGCGCCGGATCGGTAGGAGGCCGGATTGGACGCATAGGTCTGCAGCTGGGCCAGGGTAGCTGTGAGCAAGGCCAGTTGGGCGCCTAGGAGCGAACGCGGGCGCATTGGTCAAGCAGTGAAGTACGTAGCTCAGCTCGAGCGCGGGAAGGAGCAGGTACCCCTGCGCCTCGAGCTTGGCCACTTTCTTTTGCACAAACTTTTCCAGCGGAACCGACTTGCCAGCAATGCGCTGCATCCGCGACGGTGCACGGAGCATCAACTCGTTGGCCCGCGCCAACAAGGACGCGTGGACAGATGGCTCGTCCACATCGGGTAGGACAGCAGCTTCTCGCACGCCAGGATCGTTCGCCGGCCCAAGATCCGCCTCCACTACCGTCTCGCCTTTCTCCCGTGCCTCTAGCGCCATGAAGAAGCGTTGCGCCGTTGCGCCAAGACCATACGAGTACACTGCCGGGGACCAACTGGACGCAGCCAGCAGCGTCTCAAAGCACCCGCTGCACTGGCCCAATCGCACAGACTCATGCTGCTGAGCGCCATGTCCCAGATACAAATGTGGCGTAGAGGAAATGTCGCGTTGCACTCGCGGCGCGGCGAATTGCTGGATGGCCAACCGGCTGCGCTAGACAGCTGTCAGACGACCGGAAAGGTAGAAGAAAAAACAGATTGGGGGTACGGGCCAAGTAGTGGTCGAGTATACTTTGGGCGGCAGGAATGTTGACGGCCTGGACCGGCATAAAGGTCGAGATGACAAGATGGCTGAGAGTGGCCAGGTCGCACACGGCGCGGCGGATGCCCTCTTGGTCCGGAGAGAGGCCCGATACGAGGGCAGGGCAGGGGCAGAGGCAAGGGTGCGGTCGAAGTACAGGCGGGTGCCAGCGCCCGGATCTGGCTAGGATGGCCCCCGTCGCGCAGTTGCCCGTGTAGCCAAACAGTTCCGCCACCTTGAGCACCTTGCCCGGCAGCAGCCCAAACACCAGACTAATCGCCCCATTGCCCAGGTACGCCGGAGCGGAAATCCTCGTCCGCTTCGCCCACGCCAGCGGGGTTGGAAGGGACTGGTCGAGCCACTCGAGGTATTTGGTAAGAGAACGGTAGATCCCATACACACTGCGCAGGTTCAGTGCCTCAGAGACAAAGGCGATCAGGTCCCCGGACAACAGGATGCCCATCACGGCCTTTAGCACATGCTCGCAACACGAGCTCGGCATGTCGCTGGACCAGTGTCATGCTGTGCATCGTCGCGGCCGACTGCCCGTTCCACGCACAAAGCGCCCCAGGTTACTGAACAGATTCGAAGGCTTGCGCAGCAACGAGGCAATGGCATCGCGTCTTTGCAGTACGAGCAGCGGTCAGCAGGTCTTGATGGTCAAACGTCTGCCAAACAAGAAACGGTACGAAGGTCAGATTCTCTCTATATGTGTGTGTTGTGTGAGTGGGTGGGTGGGCTAGTCGTCGACTCACCATGACCGCCTTAAAAACGCTAGGATGGCAGCGCCCAGACTGACGTACAAGCGCTCGGAGCTGGCCTGGATCAGCTGCTCTGCCGCGACCATCTGCGAGTTGAGAAACAAGTGCACCGCCCTCCGTGCCATCTCAATGTCTGCCTTGAGCTCCGCGTCCGACTGGAGCACTCGGCGCACGTCATCTTGGCTACGGCAGCCCGCTGTCGTCGCGGTAGGCTGGCTGGCTGGTGGGCGCGCACGTAGGCGCACAGGACGCCCGCCGGATCGGCGTGGCAGATCGGGCAGAGGAGACGGTGGACAACCATACTCGGTTGTCGGCGTCACTGACCCCGACAGAGCGGCACTCGTCTCGCTTGTGGCCAGCCCTGCGTCGGCGCTGCCGCCAAGGCCGGGAACGACGGAATGAGACAAGAGCGGAGCGGACGGGGCAGCGGGATGGCCACAGTTCCGACTCGGGCCTTGGGCGTGCGGGGGCGCAGGGAGGCTGTGTGCATCAGAAAGGCTGCGTGCATCGGAAAAGCTGGATGCGGACGAATCGTCCCCATCCGACTCGTGGGCGGCGGCAGTGGCAAGCGCCTCGTCTGGCGGGGCCACCGAGGGAGGCGGACGACGGGTGGGGCGGGAGAAGTCGGGGGCGCTGGCGGCGGGGCGCAAGCGGCGGTGGTTGGTGTGGGATGGGGATGGGGATGGGGATGGAGGCGAGGGAATTGGCGGCGGGCGGAAGAGGGCGCGGAGGGCGGGGAGCGGACAGAAGACAGGGAAGAGGGAGCGGCGGGCGCCGCGTCGGAGCAGGTGGGGCTGGCTGGGGGGGGCGCATGCGCACCCACAGCAGACGCACTGGCTGGGCAGCACTTTTAACCCGCTGCACGGATCAGCAGTCTCAGGCAGGCGGAGCGTATACGACGCTCCCGTCGGCTCAGCGCTTATCGTTCCGTCGTGCTCTGGCTGGCGCTTGGGCTCCTCCAGCCACGTGTCAGATCTCAGATGCGCGTTCGGCTTCAGATCTCAGATCGCTCAGATCCAGATCGCAGCTCGATCACATGATCACATGCACATCGCACATCGCACATCTCACACTGCCATGCCGTGCCTGCGTCCACAGTGCACATTTCAAAACCCAGCAAATCCACCACTAGGGTTACCCCATCCTGTCCTCGACCGCATCCATCCTGCCTCGTCGATCACCGACCACCCATCACCCACCAGCCACATCCCCCCGGCTTTTCCCCCGGTCGGGTAAACGTCGGGCTAAACACCAAAAAATATTTTCTGCGTGCTGCTGTTTTCTTATCCTACACCGTGCACTCTGTCTCCGCGTCCACCTGGTCTACCACCCTCGCCACCATGTCCAGCGGCGGTGCTGCCGATCCCGGCCTGCCCGCGCCCGTCACAGGCCTGCCCCGCCGCCCGCCCGCCAGCCGCAAGTCCAGCACCACCAGTGTCGCTCGTCTTCTCGCCCTCTCCCGCCCCAGCTCTCCCGCGCCCTCCAGCGGCGCCTTGACCCCGGGCACAGCCCCCCTCCCGTGGGTTGGGATGGATGAAGGATTACTTTGGCTCGGCCGGCGACCCGTCTCCCCTGCCTGGAACCCCATCTGCTCCCGGTACACGCGCCCCCTCGCGGCAGAGCTCCACAAGCAATATGCGCCAGCCCTTGATTTCCACCGACACTAGTCTCCCGCCCGTCAGCAGTGGTGAGGGTGCCAGGCCAGAAATCACCCCGGCCCCCTCTGCTTCGCGCCTTCCGCCGCTTCTCTCCTCCCAACAACTCGATTCGGCCTTCGATGAAGAGGATGAGGAGGGACGAGGTAGCGCGCAAGCATCGCCTCGCTACCCAGGCCAGTCACTCCTTCACCAAGAGGTGATGCCAGTGGCACATTTACCGTCCCTCACCTCTCCCGCCGGCGCTCTTCGGCTGGCGCCGGTCAATCCATGTACACAACAACACCCGCCCCTAGTTCCTCTGCCTTCTCCTCCCGGTTGCCCCCGTATACCCCTTCCTTTTTCAGCGCGTGGCTCCCACCCTAGCTCGCGTCTTCCTCCCCAATGAGCCGGACGAATCGTCGCTAGGACAACAGGCGGTGGCTATGAAGACCCTGCGCGGGACAAGCGAAGCAGACGAGCCGCGGACGAAGACTGTCATGTCAGGCCGTCCAGCGATGCTGCCCAGCACCTTGGACGAGGTGCTGTTCGTGATGGTCTGCAGCTGCGGACAGGGGTTGTTCAGCCATCTGCTCGGAAACGTGGTGGTCATGACCATCGTTCTAACTGACCGGCTGGGCATGAGCAACTCTCAAATGCCCTGGCTCAACGGCGCGTTTCCCTCAGTAACGGGTTGAGCGTCACCATCTCCGGTTCCCTCGCTGACATTTACGGAGCTCGCGTGGTGATTGTTCTTCTTTGGCCTTTTTGACGGTGGCGAATGCGTTGGGGGCCATCTTAATGCTTCCCAATGTGGCGGGCCACAACCCAGTGGCGTTTTGTGTGGTACGAGCGCTGCAAGGCCTGGCAGTAGGTGGGCTCACAAGCAGTTCGTCAGGTATGTCGTTTCCCCGCTTTTCCCTTTTCTCGGGGTGATGGACTAACCATTCCACGTGCCATGAATAGCTACCTGGGCAGAGTGTACAGTCCAGGCGTACGGAGGAACCTGGTGTTTCCGCCATGGCCTCGATCGCCCCATCGGATACGTGACGGGTGGCTTGCACGGAGCAGCACTGTCGCATTCCATCTCTTGGATCTTTGGCAGTTTGGCCATCGTCACCCTCCTCCTCTTTGTTGCCGCGCTCAAAACGGCCCCGACGGAGCGCACGATGAAAAGCTTTGAGCGCATGACTGGCGCGCCGGCCCACCCCCGGCGCACGTTTGATTGGAAAGGCGCGGCGCTGGCGGTGATAGGATCGGGGTTGATCATCTTTGGTGTGACCCAAGGGAGCAGTGTCAACTGGGCGCCCTATACCTATGTCACCGCCATTGCTGGCGTGGGCTTTTTGGGGCTGTTTGTCTATGTCGAGACCAAGGTGACCAACCCGCTCGTTCCGCCTCACCTTTGGCGCATCCCGTCGTTTGCGAGTGTGGCCAGCTCCTACTTTCTGTGTTACGGCAGCTTTGCTGCGAGCCAAGTGTATGCCATCCGGTTTTGGCAGGACATCCAAGGCACAGGCGCGCTCTCGAGCGCGTTGCAGATGATCCCAAATGCGGTAATTGGTCTGACGGCCGCACTCTTGGTCGCCCGTCTGTTCCACGTTTTGGCCGGCCACTACATTTTGGGTGCCAGCTGCTTGGCAGCCATGTTTATGCCGCTCTTCTTTCTGCTCAACAGGCCAGACTCTAATTACTTTCTCTTCAGCATGTGGGGGATCGCCCTCAGCACTTTTCGCCCGACCTTGCGTTCGCTGCCTGCTCGCTCTTCATCAGCAACTCCGTGTCCCGCAGGTATCAAGGCGTGTCGTCAAGCATCTTGATCACGATGCAGAACTTGTCTTCGGCGCTGCTCACTTCGCTCGCAGAGACGGTGGGCTCGGCGGTGGAGCGGAACCACTACGTGGTACGCACGGTGCCCACCCAATTCCGCACGATCGGACCTCCAACACGACCTGGACCGGCCGGGAGGGGGGGTGGTGCATGGGGACGGGGTCACGCTCAACAAGCTGCATGCCATCTGGCTCTTCTGCCTCGGTGGTGCCATCCTTTCGCTGCTGATCTGCATTGGCTTTTTGCGCATTCCCAAGGGCGAGGAGCGGGACCATGAGGATTAACGATTGACCAGGGATCGGCACACATGCATAGCAGTGGTGGTACTCGCTGGAACTCAACTTCTCCTGAAGCAAAAACCATCTGGTTGGCCTCTCGGCGCGCCTCTGCCCGGACCCCGTACGTAAATATATCATTTTGTCCTCCTCTTCGCTTCCATCTCCCAACTCCAATTGGAACTCGTCGGCTGGCGCGGTGCATGCGCCCGCTTTCCCTCCTGCTTCTATGTCTCTCGCTCCAGCTTGGGGTTGGAATGTGTGTTGGCGCCAAGAGACAGACAGCATCGTCGCCGCCGCGGTAGTAGATGTGTGTATACCTGGTGCTGTAAAAGGGAACGTTCAACTCCCCTATTCAACGTTCAGCGTGCAACTGAACAATTGAACACCGCCTGTGTTGATGCAATGATCAACGTGCAATGGCCCACACTGCCCCCGCGGCAGCCTGCCAACCACGCTGGAACGACATGTCGCCGAGGCGGCAAGTGGCGGCGCCCGCACCGGGCTGTGTGGATGCGCTGCCTGGCTGGACACGGCCCTGCTGCTGCTGCGGCGGCGACCATCTGAGTCCGGTGCTGCAGATGAGATCACGATCAGGCGAGGATCGCTGCAGGCCACACTGCCCCTCTGCGGCAGTCTGAGGTGCTCGTGGAGGGTTGAGCGACACTCCCGCACGCACGCGGCCGCAGGGGGCGCCACGCTGGCGCCACGCCGCCTCGTGGCGCGTCGTGCTGGCCCCGCCACACGGCCCCTGTGCTGCTCTTTCCCCTTGGGGCAAGCCAGTGCCAGCGGTAAATCATCTCTTGCGCGGTTTTATACCGGCACCCTCACGGCGACCTCGCCCCGCCCTCCCCTCTCACCACCGTCACCTCCTCTCCCTTTCCTCTCCTGCTCTCCTGCCGCTGGTCGGTTTGGCTCCTTGCTCCTCCCAATTGCTCCCTGCTGTCCATCGTCTCCCTCCCCCCCACTTCCTCTCCAACCAACCTTCTCTGCTATGCGTCTCACGTTCACGACTCTACGCTGGCCCTGGCGGGTGCCACGAGTGCGCTGGCCGCCTCGAGTTTCTCCTCCAAGGCCGTCTCCCTTTCCTCGGCTGTTGGCAACAATGTGGCAAGCGCCGTTGGCTCTGGCGTCGGCTCCACAGGCTGGTCCTGGGGAATCGGCGGCGGATCCAGCAGCTCCAACTCCAAGCGCGGTGACCAGCCTGCCCAAGGCTGGTTGGCCAACAATGTCAATCTCTACCACAACCGCATCTCCTCCAACCCGGACAATGTGGTGCTCACCTCGGACCCGTCGGCGGCTCGAGCCAAGTGCTGTCGGTCAAGTACGGCGCCCAGTCGTATGGTCTGCACACGGACCCGTCCGGCGGCACTTCGTTCTACTCCCAGCCCTTCCTCGGGTCGGGTGGCGCTCGATCGGCGTCGTCCAACCCGTTTGTCTCATCTACCCGCACCACGGCCGGTTCCAACTCGGCATCGCGCCCGGAACTGCTGCTGTCGTACTCGGTCTACTTCCCCGAGGACTTTGACTTGTCCAGGGCGGCAAATTGCCCGGTCTCTACTCCTCTGTCGGTTCCAGCAGCGGTAACACGCTGGACGCCGACACGTCGGGGTGCGAAGGCGGCTCCGAGGGCGGGGTGGGGTCCACGTGCTGGTCCACGCGTATCATGTGGCGTAAAGATGGCCAGGCGGAAGTGTACGCGTACATCCCCACCACCCTGTCTGGCACGGACTACCACCTGTGTCCGGCCGCCTCGTCGACTGCCAAGGGCTCCAAGTTGATCTGCAACTCGGACTACGGCACTTCGATCGGCCGCGGTGCGTTTTCGTTCCAAAAGGGCAAATGGAACGATCTGGCGTTGCACGTCAAGCTCAACTCGGAAGGCAAGGCCGACGGCTTGGTCGAGCTCTTTTTCAATGGCGAAGCCCAGCCCAGCATTCACTTGAACAACATTGTTTTCCGTTCGGGCAGCTCGAGCCAGTCGCGCCGCTCCCTGGACGCGGGGGAGAGCCACGCGCTCGCTCCCCGTGCTTCGTCGACAACTGGGTCGACAAGATCATGTTCACCACTTCTTTGGTGGCTCGGGCTCTGAGTGGGCGACCCCAATGCCGTTCAGACGTACTACAAGAACATGGCCTTGTTTGCTGGCTCGGGCTCGGGTTCCAGTTCAGGTTCCAGCGCGGGCTCGAGCGCGCCGAGCTCGGGCTCGGATCGGTTGGCTCGTCGGCCGCCGGTTCCGGTTCCGGTTCCGGTTCCAGCTCCAGCTCCAAGAGTGCGTCCAAGAGCAAGAGCTCGTCGGCTACCTCTGCCACGGCGTCCACCAAGTCCAAGAGCAAGAGCAAGAGTGGTGCCCAAGCTTCTCCCACTTCTTCCTCTTCGTCGCACCGCAAGCCGCGCCCGTCGGTCAGCGCTAGTGCCTCCTCGTCCAGCTCGCTGGTTAAGCCTGCCCCCACTTCCTCCAAGAAGGGGGCAATGCCACCGCAAGCCGAAGCACTCTTCCTCTGCCACCTCGGCTCGGGCTCGGGCTCGAGCTCGAGCCGCCGCCGGCGCTCCACTCGGGCCGAACGCAACGCTGCCGTTCAGGCACGCACCGAGGCGCACATCGAAGCTCACTGAAGAAGCGCATGCCGCACCACCGTTCTTCCAACTACATGCGCCCGCGCCAAGGGTGTGTGGGCGTAAGACTTGGAGAACACGTATGCGCTCGATATCGTATTGTCCTCTTCTCTGCCCTTTGTGCCTTGCCGCCACCCTCTTGCCTGCCCTATCTACACGTCCGGACCCTGAGACAGCCCTCTTTTTTGTACTGTTTGGGCCCCCTGGTAGGGGCCCCGAGACCCCCCCACCAACTGTGTTGCCATGGTTGGTTGGGGGCACGAGGTGAGGCAAGGGCAGCCATGGTCTTGATGACGTTGGTTCTCTGTCGACTGGTTTCGACTTGCCCCTTTCTCCCTTGTGCTCCCCTCCCCTTTTATCCTCTTCCCTCCTCCGTCGCCCATCGCGCATCGCGATTCTTCCCCAACCGCGGTGGGCGTCGTCACTTTCTCTGTGTACTGGGCTAGCGAGGTTAGTGCCGACAGGGCAATGGAACTCCTCCCTTAATAGTACCCCTTCTCCAACCCAAACCGAAACTGATCTTTTGAGTGTAGTGCATGAGCAGGAAACATCAGATCTCAGTTCTGCAGCAGGTGCCAGTGCCCGTGGAGCACAGGAACAGGGAGAGGCGCGGACAGCGTCCCTAGAGCATGTTAGTAGGGTGATGCCGGTAATGCATTGACTTTTCGCGCGCTGTGTGACCGCGCACAACACCCAACCTCCTACCCCGTACTTGTTTCTGTGCTCGGGCTTCTTGCCAATCCCTACCACACTCCCGATCCATTTCACCGCATCAACTGGGGTTGAGACTGTCTGGGAACCCTCTACTTCCTGCTTAGCTCCCCTTTCTCGGTTCTGCTGTTGTTTGTTTGGTTGTCTGCTGGGTTTAATAGGTTCGCTTATGCTAAGTAGCTTTCCCTAGCTGTCTTTTGACTTTGCCTGCTCCTTGTTACCGCCTCGTACACGGATTATACTCTTCTGATGGGGTCCTTGGGGACCTGAACCCGGGGTTCCCATCTGCAGATTGGAACAATGATGTTTTTGTCCGAAAGGACAGGGCTACACGAATGGACGTTCTCCTTTGTCAAGGCAGGGAGACGGGGCAGGGAGCGAAAAGCTGGAAGCACGACGCGCATTGAAACATTAGGATAGGAACACGGCCCCCTACTTGCCCGACGATGGCGTGCTACTCCTGCTCACGTCGACGTCACGTCCGCCGAGGCATCTGCCGAGTCGTCCGGATGCCAAGGCACAACAGCTGGTGCAGTACGTGTGCGCACGGCAGCCGGCGGCGCCCGCAACGCATGGGCGTAGTAGTCGTCCGGGTGGGGGCGGGAGCGTGGGCGGGAACGAGAGCGAGAGCGAGAACGCTGGGAGCGGCGCTGGGCCGTTTGGATGCGGAAGTAGGCAAAGAAGGAGTTGGCGGCGCGCACGACAAGCGCAACTAGCACCAGCAGCACCAGCGTTGTCTTCCACGACAGGCCATCGAAGAATTGGTTGAGCGTCTCGGCCAACAAACCGGCGGCGACGGCCGTACGCCCGACTACCGACGGGTTGCGCACCTTGCACCGTTCCCATTCCCGACAGTTGTTGTAGGACGGCGCTAGCTCTTGGGGCGTGCCACACTTGTACATGTCAAACAGCCTTGAGCATTCCAGCACATGGCTCATCGAGTCCATCGTCTCCTCCACTCGTTCCCGCACATCGCTGGTGATGGTGGCAAGAATAATGTAGGCCACCCACAGGATGCCAACGAGGACGAGGCATTAAAGATGAACTGGGCGTAGCTAGTTTGCGTTGGTCAGCGACGACGATCATGGAAAGGAGGGGGGCGGGGGGGGGGGGCGGGGGGGGGGGACGTACCCAAGCAGAACTTCGGGCCAATCAAAGTGAGTCAACGATGTTGGCACGGGGGCGGGACAGGCGAGGAGAAGAAATAATTGATCGCCGTGCCCGCCGCACGCGACAGACTCACATCGCCTGCTTTATCGCTCTCGTCGGCGTCGTCTTGGTCCGGATCGTCCACTGAGCCGGACGGAACCAAAGCACGTTGCGAGCGGCGGTGGCGCAACCCACGCGCACGTTCGGCCGCTCCGCGCGCCCGCGTAGCGTGGAACAAATGGTTCTTCTCAAACACCCGCGGCCTCCGTTCTTCTTCCTCGCTGTGCGCTGCAGCCGCGGGCCCACCCGCCACTGCGGAATGGAACGATGCAGCAGCACCGGCGTGGGTAAGTGCTTGTGCTTGATTGGCATCTTCCTCGGGGGACAGGAGCGACTGGTCCGCCATCTCAACATCCGGCACCGACTCGTCCGCCGCCTGTGGTGGGGGCTGGTGCGGTGCGCGGGGGGTCCAGATGGGGGAGGAGATGATCTCCTCGTCCCGCTCCCAGTCCATGGGGGCAGCCTTGGAGCGTGGAAACATGGGGAGGAGGAGGAAGAGGAGGTGGTGGCGGCGGGGATGTTGGTCGTGGCCAGGCCATGAGAGAACAACACTCAATTCGCGCCCCCACAGCCGCACCAACCGCACCAAACAGTACCAACCAGCACCCAATCACCCACCACCTCAGCTATCCACCCGCCCAGCGGAACCACCACCCCATTCCGCCCTGCCGCAACCCCACCACTCTGGCCACCTGCGGTAGAGCACCGCACGGGGGCAGCCTTTTTCAACACGGCCTCAAGCGCCTTCTCCTTTCTCCTGGGAATGGGACTTCCCATTTGCAGGCCATATATCAACTTCACTTTATCCATGCACCTGTCCACCTAACCCCCACCGTCCCAACCTCCGTCTTAGGTCCTTCCGTTCCGTTCCTACTATCCTCTGTTGGCTGTAGCCCTTCCATATTGTAGCTACTAGTGGGCTGTTGGTGACAATGTATCATTTGTATCAGCACCGTCACCGACAGAATGACGTTCCCCTAGCGGGCAGAACGGCGCCTCCACTCTGTGGGCTTTTTCTTGCATCCGAACGAGCGAATCCTGGCGCTCAACCAAAGTCGCAACCGGCATCAGACCAAATCCGAAACCTTCATACCACAGAAGCAGAGCACGAGATCCACGAGATATAGGTCTGCTGTCAACGAAGAAACTGAATAACAATATAAGTCACAAAAAGGAGACTGTTTCCCAAAATAGGTCGGAGAGAAATGATTAATGAACGAACACAAGTGGACGATCAAAGTCATTGCTAGTCTCTCAGTCCCTCGAAGTGAATCCAACCTATACCTCAGTTTTCCTTAAGCCAACCCCGGGGCAAATGAGAAGTCCGTGTGGGATGGAAGAGTGGCGCATCACACATGCCCTTTTCCTGCCACGGTCATTCCTCGATGACATCCTCCTTGTTTACCACCATCAAGCTGCCCACAACGAGGGCGACAGGGCCATCTGTTTCGTCCCCGTTGCTCCTCTTTCTTTCCTCATCCCGATCGCATTGCACCTGCACGCCATCCAAAGGGGGACGGCGGGACGCCCAGTACCAGATACCCTCCATGCTTACCGTCCATGAGCCCTGTCCTATCCCATCACACCATACAGCTCTATCGTGACCGTTTGTTTGTCCAGTCTAGCAGACCGAGAGGAAAAGAAAGGTAACTAGTACAACGAACCTTGCCTTCGTACACCCAGCGCAGGACGAGCCACGCGCCTCTCACGCCTGGCCGACATGAGCGCTCAATCCTCCCACAGAGGGAGGGGTGGGGGGGGGAATCTGAGGCTCATTTAGTATCCTCCCCGCCCGCCGCGGAAGCCACCGCGTCCGCCGCCGCGCGCACCAAACCCACCCCCCTCCGCGGGGCGCACCAAACCCGCCCCGTCCACCCCCGCGCAGTCGAGAAGCCCCCCGACCACCGCGGCCGGCAAATGCACCGCGACCGCGCGGGGCGCCGCGGCTGCCACCCAAGCCGCCGCGCTGGGAGCTGGACTTTTTCTTGGCCACCTTGGGTGCCTTGGGTTTGGGCAAAAACCGCTCAATGGGCAGCAGACGGTCGCCTCCAATGTACACCTTATCCTCCGGCTTGAACGAGGACGCGACCATGCCAGCATCCATCTTGACAGTGAAGAACACTTGGTTGATCGCGCCCAGAATCTCGTCCACCTTACCGATTTGCGACTTGTTTTGCAAGCTATCGGAAAGCGACAACGGGTCAGGGTGTTGGGGCGCAAGGGCGGTGGCGGACGCGGACGCGGGGCGCACAGGCGCGCAAAGAGATACATACTAGATGGGAGCGTTGAAGTAAGGGACGTGCTTGGCGTCCGTTGACGCACACAGCATCTCGCCTTCCACGGCATGCACCAAGCTGCCCATCTCTTGCACCGTGTCGGGCGGGCCAGCAGTGAAGGGACGCGCACCTCCACGCCCGCCGCGGAATCCCCCACGGCCACCGCGCTCGCCAAAGCCACCACGGCCACCACGGAACGACATTGGGGCGGGGAGCAGGCCAGGAAGCTCCGATGGAGGACAGCCAAGCGTGGGACGGTATTTTTTCTTGCTGGGCTGGCGTCGCTAGCGGAACCTGGCGGGGGAGAGGCTGAAGTAAGCCGCGCCGAGCCCATCTAAATTTGTCGGGCGGGGCGAGGGGGATTTCGATTAGGCTGCCGCCACCACCGCCACCTGCGCGCCATGAGCACCTACGCCACCGGCGCCCCCTACGCCTCGAAGCCCCAGAGTGTGCCGCAGTACATCTGCGGAGCGTGTTCCGCCAAGGTCGAGATCCGGCCCAAGGAGCCCATCCGCTGCAAAGAGTGCGGCCACCGGATCGTGTACAAGCCCCGGACGACCAAGATGGTACGTTGGCCATCTGCCCGCCCGCTGCGCTGCGCTACCCTTCGGACTGGGTCTGGGTTGCCATGCGATCACTCGGCTGACCTCTCCTTCCTTTTCTTCGTCCAGTTGCACTTTGAGGCGCGCTAGTCTCCTCGCCCCATCTCCCTAGCCTCGCGCCTGGGCCCCGCACGCGGTCGCTGTACTTGTACTCTCAAAAAATTCATTGCCACTGCTGGGTGCTTCGCGCGGCCTGTGTTCTGCCTGCTCGCCATCGCTCGTTTCGAACCAACTACTCACCGATCCCTCGCGGCGTTCAGGCGCACTGCTCAGCCTGAGCCGCCGCCGCTTGGCGGCCCCGCGCGTGCCTCTTTTGCCCCGATAGCCTGCCGGGCGGGGACAGTGGTACGTGGGTGGGCGTGCGACCCTGGCCAAGCGAACGAGAGAGTGAAAGTGAATGTGAAAGTGAAAGAGAGGACGTCCGACACGCGAATCTGATTCGGCACGCCTTCCTCCTTCGGTGACCAGCTTCACCCTGGTGCTTCCCTACGCCGCCCGCTTGTGGTTTGGTCGGCCCCAAACAGGAGAGTTTTCCCATCGCTTCTTCCCGACGGGCAGGCACGGCCAGCGCTCGGACGCTGTACGCCCGTGTGGCCAGGGTACTGGAGAGGTTGTAGGCGGGTGGTAGGGTAGATGGGGGCGCGTGTTGGCCAAGATTTCTCCTACGCTGGGTCTGTCCGCCTTGGCTGCCGGCACCTACGCTTGGACTGAGGGACGAAAGTAGGTTAATCAGTGGCGGGGAATTGCCAATTCTAGCCCCTGGCTTGATCATCTCCAGGTCCCTCTGAATGACCTGCGAAGGCCAGTACGGGCGGATAGCTCAGGGGTAGAGCGCTTGCTTAGCATGCATGAGGTCCGGAGTTCAATTCCCTGTTCGTCCATTTATACTTTTTGGAACTGTGTACTGTGTAATGACGGCCCATCCGATCGCCCTCACCAGTCACTGCGCTCCCCATGTGAGCAATCGAATCAGTGCGTGTTATAGCACGTTGTCTGTATCTCACCCGCTGCCACCTACAACCGTCTCTCCGCCACTCCACCTGTGCGGCTCGCAGCTGAAGAAGGACCTGAGGAAATGGTGTATGTAGATCAATGGCGGATGGGGGAAGCAGCTTGTCGGCGTTCCAGCACCAAACAATAGACAAAAAAAAAGTTCACCTCGGGACGGGGGCAGGAAAGGCGGGTAGGGCAGATGGGAAGAGGGAGGAAAGCGAAACATGGCGGGAGGCGGGGGAAAGGGCCGTGGAGCAAAAGATACCTACGGAAAAGAAAGGACCATAGTGGGAAACAGATGCAGGAGAAACACTCGGAGCGGCACAGAGGGTGGGCCACGATCTCCTCGTTGATTGCCCGCATGGCAAGGGATACACGTGGTATCCTACTCCCTCCTACCCTCCGCCCCAACCTGGGTTGCGTGCGGGTTACGTATGGCCAGGTTGGGGCGGGGGGGGGAGGGAGCAGGAACAGGGGAGAGACGGCACGCACACCTCACCAACTCAATTTTGTTCGTCCTCCTCCAGCATGGCAACCAGGCGCTGGGCCAAGTTGGCAATTTCCGCCTCGGCGCCTTGGTCGTCCGAGCCCGAGTTGGAGGGCACGATCGATGAACCTTCGGGAGACCCCGAGACGTCGGACCCGCCTTCCTTGTGCTCGGACGTGTCCGGCGGGTACTCGGACGGGGCAAAGGCGAGTTGGCGCACCAAGGGCAGGATCTTGGGGATCGCTTAAAGTGTTCTTCCAGCTCCGGGTCCTTGCCCTCGAGCAATTGGAGCACGGTCCAGACGGCAATGTGCTGGAAGGTCGAGTCGCCACTTTCGAGGAAACGAACGAGATAGGCCTCCAACCCACCGCCTGGGTGGTCCCAAACCGCATTGAACGGTGCATAGTCTTCGCTCTTGCTGGCCAGGTTGCCCAGTGCGGCGGCCGAGTTGCCCTGTACCTCTACATTCTCACTCGCCGTGAGCGGGATGAGAACTTCACAAATGCCCATCCCGAGCAGTTGCGGCTTCAAGTCCTCGCTCAAGGCCAGCACCGCGACACAGGCCGTCATCTCGCTCTGCACTGCCAGTGGCACATGCAGCACAAGTGCTTTGATGCGCTGCACCGCGCCCGCGGCCACAATCTCGGCCTTGTTGCGCTCGCTGCTGGCTGCCAAGTTGCGCAAGGTCGAAATGGCATGGCACTGGATCTCCTCATTGTCGTCGTGGCTCAACAGCTCAATCAGCGGGTGCAAGAAGCCCGCCTCGATGATCGCTGTCTCGTTGTGGGGGTCGATCGAGACGTTGCGCACGCACGCAGCGGCAGAGAGGATGAGAGGTAGGAAGGAGCTCTGGAGCAGGCGCAGCAGTGGAGTCAGCCCGCCAAAGCGGACAATCTCCACTTGGTACTTCTCGTCGCTGGCCAAGTTGCGCAGTGCGAGCGCAGCTTGGCACTGAACGCGCAGACTGTTGCTATCCATCAAGGCGATCAAGCGTTGCACGAGCGTGGGCTGCGTCTGCGCCAACTTGGTCCGGTTCTCTGCATCGACAGCAATGTTGCTGAGCGCGGTGGTGCAGTAGTACTGCACATCGGTATCGTTGCTGGAAAGCAAGCTGACCAGCACAGGGATCGCATTGGCAGCGACCAGTTGTTGCCGGTTCTCGTCGCTGTGGGTCATGTTGAGCAGCGCGCCGGTCGCATTGCGCTGCACACGCATGTCCTTCGACCGCGCCAGCTGCGTCAAGGGCAGCAGCGCACCCGACTGGGCAATCTTGGTTTTGTTTTCGTCGTGGGTGGCCAGGTTGGTGATGCAGCCGACGGCATTGCACTGGACTTCGACGTTGTGGCTGAGCATCTGGTGGATGAGCGGCTCGAGCCCCTTCATGCGCACGATCAGCAGCTTGTTTTCTGGGGAGGAGCACGGCGCACGGGTCAGAAAGAAGAGGACGAGAAGGCACATGGTCAACAAGCAGACCAAACACAACGAGCGCAAACAAAACCAAACCAAACATACTGTTTACGGCCAGGTTGCCCAGCGCCGCGCTCGCCGCGCGCTGCACCTCCACGTCCGGGCTCTGGAGCAGGAAGAGGATGGGCTTGAGCGTGTCGGGGCCGACCTCGCGGACCTCCTTCTCGGTGATCTCGGCAAAGGCCAGCGCGGCACTGCGCTGGAGGTCGACATTGTCGCTAAAGGAGAGCGTCGACAGCGCCTTGAGCGGCTCGCCTTGGAAAAAGTCCGTCTCGGAGCGGTTCTCGAGGTACTGGAGCAGGTCGGCCACGGCGTCGCGCTCCGTGTCGAGCAGCAGCGGCTCGTACTGGGCGTGGCGGGAGCGGCCGCAGCTGCAGAGGTTGCCCATGGCGAGGAGCAGGCGGTGGTGGTGGGGGGCGTGGGCGTGGGTGTGGGTGTGGGCGTGGAGCGCGCCTGGCCGCCACCGGCGTGGGTGGCTGGGCTGGCTGGGGGCCGCGGTGAGCGGATCGGTGATCGATGCGCCGTGCTGGCTGTGCTGATCAGCATCCAATATTCACCGCGGGTTGAACGTTCAACGTCAGCACGCGTCAGGCATGGCTGCTTGTGGCTGCGTACGTCAGCGCGCGAGGGAGCTATCCAACCGTTCGTTGTACGTCTGCAGCATCGCCTACCCCCAACCCTATCCCCGCGCACACACACCCGCCGACCCCTACAGCATGCATACAGCATGCATCCTGCCCCCCTCCGCTATGATCCCGCGCTCGCCTCGTCTGCGGTCACGTGCGCCTGCAGCACGCGCAGCCCCTCGGCCACCTTTGCGCCCAGCGCCGCGCGGTGCTCCACCAGGTGCAGCAGCTCCTCCACCGGCATCTCCAGCAGCATCCCCGTCAGCTTGCCCGCCAGCTCCGGCTGCGTCTCGGCTATCTGCGGGTAGATCGCCTCGCCCAGCATCTGCTTCTGCTCCTCCGCCGGCGCCGCTGCCAGCGTGGCCGCATCCAGCCCCCCGCCATGCCGCCCGCCGCCGTCCCGCCCGCAGGCACAGCCACAGCCACCGGCCCATGCGGCCCCCCGCACCCGCACCCGCACCCGCACTGGCACCGGCACCCGCACCCACCCATGCACCCGCCGGCGCACCCCGTGGGCCACGCGCTGGACGGCCGTACGCCGCCGCCGGCACCGCGCCGGCATACTGACCTGGCACCTGCCCGTACGCAGGCAGGGCATGCCAGGCGGCATCACCCCCGGCGGGTAGCGGGCGCCCCGCGGCAACGGTGCTGGTTGCCCAGCAAACGGCTGGCCGTAGTACATGTTGGGAGCGCCGTAGCCCATGCCCTGGCTCGCCTGTTGCTGCAGGCGCAGCTGTTGCCGTTGCAGCATCTGCGCCTCGAGCTGCTGACGACGCACCTCGCGCGGCTGCGCGTGGGTAACATAGAGCGGCTTGTTGTCAACCATCTTTCATCTCGACGATGGCCTTGTTGGCCTCCTCGGGGGTGGAGAAGCAGACAAAGCCAAAGCCGCGCGAGACGCCCGTTGGCTCGCGCATCACCTTGGTCGAGGTGATGGTGCCGAACGCGCCAAACTCGGCCTTGAGCCGCTCGTCATCAAACTCCTCGGGCAGGTTCTTGAGGTAGAGGTTAACGCCTTGCAGCTGCGACAGACGCTCGTTGCGCGCCGACTCGTAGTTGCGCCGCAGCTCTGCCTCGCGCTCCGACTTTTTCTGCGCCCGCGCCACAACAGCCGTTGGCCCTTGAACTCCGTGTCGTTCAGCTCCGTCACCGCCGCCTGCGCCGCATCGTGCGAGGCATAGTTGACAAAGCCAAACCCAGCCGGCTTGCCCTCCTGGTTCTTGGCCACGTGCCACGAGGTAATCTCGCCAAATTTGGCAAACAACGCCTCAAACTCGTCGTCCGTCGTGGCCGGGTCGAGATTCTTGACGTACATTAGTGAAGCGCGCCTTGGCCTCCTCGTACTTGGCCAGACGCTCCTTCTTGGGAATGTGGTGGCCAACGTACACCTTCTTATCGTTGATTAGCATGCCATTCACGTGCTCAATCGCCTGGTCGGCCGCCTGCTTGGTCTCGTAATGGACAAAGCCGTAGCCCAAGCCCTGGCCCCGCTCGTTCGTCGCCACCTTGCACGACAAGATGGTGCCAAACGCAGAAAACGTGCGTGGAGCGTCTTGTTGTCAATGCTCTCGTCCAGGTTCTTGATGAAAATGTTGCCGGCGCCCGTGCGGCGCAGCGCAGGGTCACGCTGCGAGTACATGATCCGACACGCCCGGCCCGGATCGTAGAGTAGTTCAGCTCCTCCAGCGCCTTGGCCGCATCCGCCGGCTCGTTAAAGTTGACATAGGCGTACCCGAGCGACCGACGCGTCTGTGCATCCCGGCACACACGGATGCTTTGCACACTGCCAATCGTGTTGAAGATCTGGAACAGCAGCCTCCGTCACAACGGGTCCAGCTCCCCCACGTACAACGACGATGGGTTGGACGCCGGCGCCGCCTCACTGCTAGCAGCAGGCGTGCTCTCGGTAGCACGCTGCGGACGTCTCGACCGCGGGCACAGTAGCGGCAGGAGCCTGCGTGGCGGCCGCAGGCGACGTGGACGCGGCTTGCTCGGTGGCGGACATGATGGTCAAGCACAAGGGAAGGGAATGGGGAGGGGGGTTCCTGGGGGGGGGGTTCAGGTGTTTTATGGTTTTTGGGGGGTCTGGAGAGTAAGCACATGGAGCGTCAGCAGGGGCAGGCATACACGGTAGAACAACATACTTTTTTGGTTTTTATGCTCCAAGCCAGGGCCGACGTCGCGAGGGCGTGCTACTGGGGAAGAGGCGGACGGTGGTGAGGCGGGGACGGGGGGCGACGGAGGGGGGGGACGGGCGGGAGCGGGGCGTGCTCCCTGTACACTTCCAGGTCGCGTCCGTCCGCGTCGCAGCACGCGAGAAAAATCGACGCGCAGGGACGCGAGTGTGGCTCAGAAACGGCAACCCTAGTGCGCAGGCGGAAGCACCGTGGAAGCAGTCTTGTTGTCGGCCGTGTTGCAGCCGAGACGCTGACGGGACTGGGCGACGGGCTACGATGGGCTGGCTGTGCCTCTGGGCACGTCCCGCTTGCGTCGTCTTGGTCGCACTTCCTCCGTCCGCCGGCCGGGGGGTAGCGCTAAGGCTTAGCAGCGCACGGCGCCCTCCTCCGCCCGTCAGCGTCGTCGGCAGCACGTCGTGCCTGAATGCCATCCTCCTCCGCCTGGTCCCCATCCCTCGCCACAAGGCAAGCACACTGAAATGATCAGACGAGTCCAGCAGCTCCACGTGCCGTCGCGTGCTGCTTCCCCCCGCCAACCTGCGCCCACATGTTCGCTCGCTTCTCTGCGTTCTATGGCCGCTCGTTTGAGCGCCATCCGTGGCTCACCTTGGCTGCCACCAATGGCGGCCTGAGCGTCGTGGCTGATGCGTGTGCACAGGGCTTTGAGCTGTACGCGGCCACCGCCCCCCACTCGGCCTGCTGCAGCCAGCTCCGAGCTGGAAGAAAAGCCCGCCGTCGTGCCGGACGTAGCAGCAGCCCCATCGGCCGTGGGCTTTGACCTGGCCCGCTCCGCCCGTTCTCGGCTTTGGCATGTTCATGGCTCCGCCGTTGGATGTATGGAACAAGATGCTGGAGCGCCGGTTTCCCATTGTGCAAGCGGGCGTGGTCCGCTTGCCTCTCCTGTTCCGACGGGTCGTCGTAGATCAAACCATCTTGTTCGTCCGCTTCTGTTTCTGCTTCCTGCTCCTGCTTCCGCTTCGGCGGCTCTGCTCTGCCCTGATCTGATCTGTGCTTGTCCTGCTTACATGTTACACCTTCCCAGTGGCCCCTTCTCCGTCGCGGCATTCATTGGCGTCATCTCCGTCTTGGAAGGACAGGCTCCCAAGGAGATCGGGGACAAGTACCGATCCGTACGTGCCTCCCACCCACGATACAACCAAGCTGACTTTGGAGACTCACCAGATGTACACCGAAGCCTTATTGGCCAATTGGCAAGTATGGCCCGTGGTCCAATTGGTCAACTTTCGTTTCATGCCGCTCAAGTACCGTGTGCCGTTCATGTCGACGTGCGGGGTGCGTCCCCCTCCTCTCTGCTCTCATGCCCGGGCCGATCCTAACTAGGTACTAACCCCCCGCATCAGGTTTTCTGGACCATCTACTTGTCGCTTCTCAACATGGCCCGGTCAGGGACGGTGCCGCGCATCGAGCGCGAAGCAGGCTTGTTCCATTCCTAACTCTATCCAGCACCCGTATGGCCCTTTTTTTCGAGTCAGACCGAGCCAGCTATGCATACCGCTATGGACTGATCCGGATTCCGATCGCGCTATAGGGAGGTGGGAAGGATCATGAGGGGAGCCTGGGAGCATAAAATGAAAGCGAGGTTTCAGCTCTTCCGCTATAGGAAAGCGCGCCCCAAACCTTGACGCCCTGTCCACAGGGGGGAGCTGGTGCGGCCAGGGCCCCCACAAAGAGGATCCAAAGCCGTACTTTTTTGATGCCATATTGAAAGGAGGAGGAGAGGGACAGACTGTGATCCACCCACGATCACAGCATTCATCATCCTCTCTTTCCTGTTCCATCGTCCAAAGATAGTCAAGCGCCAATTTACTTCTTGGCCTTCTCCTCGGCTTCCTTCTTGGCCTGGTGGGCAGCGCGGGCACCGGCCTGGCGGTGGGTGTTGCGCGCATGACGGAGCGTCTTGAATGCCTCAAAGTCCTTCTCCTCCTGGGTGATCGCGCGGGGCTTCTCCGCGACCGTGCCGGCCGGAATGGGGAAGGCAGCCGCCACGTTCTGCACCTTGGGAGCCGAGGCGAGCCGCGAGCTTGGCGCCCTTACCCTTGGCAGGGATAACCACCACGCGCTCACGGTACGCCTTGACGCGCTCAATGTTCAGGCGCAGGCCCTCCTCCGAGCGGTTCTTGCGGCGGTGGTCCACCGCAATCCCAATCACGCGCGCCAGCTTCTGCGGCACCCCAGCCGCCTTCAACTCCTCCAGCGTAAACCCACGACCGGCACGCAGCTTGCGGTTGTACTTGAGGGTCGGGCAGCGCACCCGGGCGCAGCGCGTCCACCGGCTTGAGCCCCGAACGCGCCACCTTGGCAGCACGCGCATTGCGCCTGCGCTTCTTCGCCCCGGGCTGGTCAAACCACACATTGACCCGGCGCTGCCAGTCCTTGCGGAAGTGGTTGTTGTGGAGAATGTTGTTGTGACGGAAACCCATCCTGGCAAACGGCAAACGGAAAATGCAAACAAACAAAAGGTCAGCCCTTGTGTCCCACCGCTCCAGCACCCCATCCCAGCGGACAGCACTCGAGGGTCAACCGTGCGATCGTCCACCGGCATCAGCATCCGCATCCGCATCCGGAACCACATCGATCTCTCCTCCCCCTCTGTCACGCCGGACCCAACTGCGCTTCCCAAGGACAGGGACAGATACGCACTTGACTGACGACCTTGCTTGGCTGGTGGTGTCCGACACCCTCTCCCAGCCACCTAGGGCCCGGAGGCGCCGCTGGCTTCGCGGGACCTAGGGTTGCCTCCTGGCACCTCGCCAGTCTTGTCGGAATTCTGATATTTGTACCGCTCTTCCGCAGAGGAAGCGTACCTTGCTTCGGTCCATTCTTCCGCCGTACCGCAGCAGTTCAGGTAGGGTTGTGCCCTGGCCGATTGCCACCCCCTCGTTGCATGTCACGTGCCGCGTGCATGTCGTGCACTCAAAATTGTTGCCGCCGAGGTGTTTGCTGCGGAGCCGATACGTTGTCGTTTTACCCCACCGCACGCTCGAGAAGGGCCTGCCCAGCAGCTAGGACCTACTCGGCGCTCAGCCTGAGCACTCAGTCTGAGTACTCAGTCGCAGCGCACAGCATTTGCAGTTTGCTCCGCACGAGGCTACAGGTGGTGTCCGGGCGGGAGCACGGCCTCCGGCGTACGTTCGTGGGAAAGTGTCAGACGGGTACGCGCTGCAGCGCACCAGTAGCTCGGGCCGCGTTCGTGCGGCAGTTGTACAGCCTTGGCAGTGCGCTTCAAGATGGCGCGATCCCCCATTGTAAGGGAAGCATTGCGAACTGGTACTGAAATGGGAACGGCCGTGTCACCGTGACGGGAATCGCGCAACATCCCGACACCTTCAATGGATATCTCTCGCGCCCAGATCAATAAGCACACTGCGGACCCTATCGCCGTAGTCTTGCTCTTCAGCCTTCAGCGCCACCATCCGTTTCTACCCTCTCGCCCGTCAGCTTGGCGTGTGCAGGTGGTCAAGGGAACCGGATCTTCGGTGGCGCCAATCGTACCTGGTACATCTCCATGTTCAGTGCCAATCCCATTCCTGGCCAGCGTTCAAACGGATAGCAATAAGTCGTTTGTGTGTTGACCAATTTCAACGAACTCTCTCCGGTACGCCAACCGTATGGCACACACAACCACTCCCTTGTAGGCCGTAACGTATAACCACGCTGCTCCGTCCATCCGTGCGTTTCTTTGGCAGGTGAATCTTCCCTTTTTCACATAGAGTCGGCGATCGCTGCTGTGTTGAGCTAACTGAAACCCCACAGCCACTATCGGTGGTGGAGCCTTTGGAGCTATTGAGGGCCGGACCGAATTGGTTCTGTGCGAGCTGATGTGCAACGCTTTGTGCTCATGTACCCAGGGTAGACGGCTGAACCGTAACCGGGAAACGGCAGCGACTCACGCCAGCAACCAGTCAGTGCACTGCCCATTTCGCTGCCAAGAAGCGGTTGGGCAAGCAGGTTTGTTTATCTTTGTTGGCTACGGGGTACAAGGTACAGTTTCGACTTGGTTTCCCCCCCGCTCTTTGCACGTGCCACTCCTTGGGCCACTTGCTATACCACCCCGAAAGCAAGGACAAGGTGCAGCGGCCCGTTCCTCCGTGTCAACAAAATAGCTACTGGGTCCCGCATTCCCAGCCCGGACACTGGACCGAGACGGTTTCGACTGCCAAGAACCAGTCTGTCAAGCGGGCACCGCGATCAATGTAGATGGGTGAGGCCACGACGAACCCATGCAAGGCGTTTGGCCGCCTATTTGACTGAATGAAACGAGGACAGGCCGAGCACAGCGGAGTTCGATGTGTTCTCCTCTACGCAGACGGGGTTTGGGTGGCAGGAGTAGTACAATTGCGAGGATGCGGATCGGCTTACTCAAACGAGCCGGCTTGGGCGCGCTGGGCTTCAATCTGCTTGACCTGGGAAGCACAGCGAGGCGAAAAGAGAAAGGGGCAGTCAGACGAGCAGTCAACAGGCAGTGGCAACGCGCACGTACAATGTACAGCGACGAGTCGAGGAAGCGCTCAACGCAGTTGGACAGGCAGGTGGCCTCCTTGCCCATGCGGGAACCAATGGAGGTGACGCACTTGTCCCAGCACATATCGGTAAACTGATGCACCGAGCTTTGGACACGCGCCTTGGCCTGCTCCGCCTCCAGGAAGCCCTGCAGCTCCTTCTGGTCCGTCTCGCTCAGCGTGTTGGCCATGACGAAGGACTGGGAGGTGGTGGAGCCCGACGCAGCCTAGGCAGGTAGCTTCGCTCGGGGGGCGAAGAAGGGCGGAATTTAGGCATTCCGCTCAAACGCCATTTCACCATGGCTTGGCCAGCTCGTTCGCATCTCGGTTGGTATCGGGTATGGATGAACGTGGCGTGGCGTCCGCGCGAATACAGTATGTGTTTGCCCTACCTATCAGGGAGCGAAGCAAACTCCTTGGCCCCTTCGCCAGTGAGCCCGGCGGCCACCTGACGGACCATTCTCACCTCAGAAGAGGCGGCCGCAATCGTGACCGCCCACGTGCACATGACGAGGCATGCTCTTCTGCCTGCGGCGACCAGAATGCCTCAGGACACCTACATCATGCTGGCATGAATACAGCAAGTTCAGAACTATGACATGGAGGCACGCGCGTGTGCAATGCCATAAGCGAGATGCGTTTTGAGGCGTAGCAGGCCGGGAAGAGGCTGCCGGTGCAAAGAGGGATCGGGGCCCGATGCGTGTGTGCCGAACAAACGATAGAACCGCACAAAAACAAGACAGAACCCAAATGCGGAGCACAAGAGACAAGATTCCCGTCCAGAGAGGGAGGACCGAGGTTGCTTAACGCAAGCGACTGCAGGGGAGTCAGTACAAGGGAGACCAGACCACAACAAGGGCGTAGAACGTACCGTGCCTCACGCTCCGACTCGAGAAGGGCAAGAATGTCGTCCACCTTGACGGGGCCCTTGACGTTCCGGATGATGGAGCGGGTCGAGTCGTCCATGAACTCGACACGCACCTGAATCACACCGCCACGCGAGCCAGTCCGCCCGAGAACCTTGGTGACCTTGGCCAGCTTGACGGGTTGCTTCGAGACGGCTTCCATTGCGGATGAGGGTGGGGGGGGACACGAGACGGGTGAGCTCGCCAAGGAGACTGGCATATTCCTGCATGGCGCAGAGTAGGGTTGCAACCCTAGTTAATAGCAATGCGGTAATTTAGGAAGAGGGCAGTGTGTTACCGGCTCTGCTGCGGTTGGCGGAATTTTGCCGCCCGCGTACGCCAGCCAGCCGGACGGCTTAGGTCCGCCGCCCCGCCATCGTGCTCGACTCTGTGTGCAACACTTACTCCGACGGTCCGGCCCAGCAAGGTGAGTACGCATACGATGCGTGTGGGTGTAGTCGGGGGTTGCTGTTGCGCCTCTGGCGGCGCTCCCTCGTTGCGTGGTTCGAGGCCACGGTTTTGCGATGGTGTATGCAGACGGCTGATCCTCCTCCGTCTACCCAGTTAGCAACCTAAGATGGCGACCGTGCAAACTATCCCCAAGGAGGCTGCGGCTGTGGCCGCTCAAGGGTGCTGTGCTCCTCTTTGGAAAGTACGACGTGCAGGATGTGGAGGTGAAGGACCTGTCGCTGCAGGACTACATTTCGCTGCGCAATGCGGTGTACGTGCCCCACACGGCTGGCCGGTACGCTTCCAAGGCGTTCAAGAAGGCGTCGATGCCGATTGTTGAGCGTCTTGTGGATGCGCTCATGATGAACGGCCGTAACAACGGCAAGAAGCTCATGGCCGTCCGCATTGTCGCCCACGCGTTCGAGATCATCTCGCTCCTCACCGACCAGAACCCGATCCAGGTCTTGGTCGACGCCATCATCAACACGGGCCCGCGTGAAGACTCGACGCGCATTGGCTCGGGCGGCACGGTGCGTCGCCAGGCGGTGGATGTGTCGCCCTCCGTCGCGTCAACCAGGCCATCTCGCTCCTGACCATTGGCACGCGCGAGTCGGCGTTCCGCAACGTCAAGTCCATCTCGGAGTGCCTTGCGGACGAGCTGATCAACGCTGCCAAGGGCTCTTCCAACTCGTACGCCATCAAGAAGAAGGACGAGTTGGAGCGTGTGGCCAAGAGCAACCGTTAAACCGGGTAGCTTGGTTCGTTTACTGTGGTTGGTTAAGGGTTAACGTGGACTTGCCTGGCCTTGCCGATGCTCCTATGGGACGCTCCCTTGTCACCACAGCTCCTGTCATGGTTTCTTTTTGAGCGAGTCAGACACTTGCCTCGACTCGCTCGCCCCCAGGGGATGGTTGTGCTACTGGCCACCCCGAACCCAAAAGGTTTGACAATCGCATGCCTGCCACTCTGTGGCGCTTCTACGCCCCCTCCTTGTTGACTGTGTGGATAGATGTAGTTGGCCATGATGGTGAGAAATACAGAACTGGCGTGCACGGTGGATGTGGGATGCGCATGAGGCCTATTAAGGGCACGGGCTTGGCCCGTTCCACGCGGGCGCTGCGGCATACCCTGACTAGGCCGATGGGTGCTCGTGTCGGGATGGTGGTCAGGTGGTCACAGGTGGTAAACGGGGATGGCCCCCAAGGGGCGCGGTCGGTTTGCGTCGATGTTGACGCAGTTCGGCGGAGTTCGGGCAGCTGCTAAGCCCGAGCGGTCTGCTGACCGGCTGACCTGCCTTGTCCTATGTACGGTTGAAGCTTGAAGCCAATACGCCACCCGTTTTAAGCGAGAGAATAACCCTACTCTGCGCGATTCACGGCGTAGCGCCCAGCCAAACCTAGCAGGGAACGCAATGAGCACACCATTGTGGAGCGTTTTGTGATCGGGCCAGCCGATACGCCAGTGTTCGCGTCTGTGTCGAGCGCCGGCCAACAGCACGCCATCCGCGTCGGCACCCCCCATCAGCGACACCAACGCCAGCGCCCAGCATGCTGCTTCAGGCGGCAGGCCCCCAGCGCCTGCGTCCGCTTCCAGCGGCAAGCTCAAGCCCCCCGCGGCACGTCCTGCGTTCAAACGCCGCCGCCCCCCTGCGCACGCACGTGGGTTCGTGCGTTGGCCCAGCCGCGCACAGCGGAGCAACACCAGTAGTAGTCTCCACGCGCAATACACAGATCCACGAGTACGTGAACGACGTAGTGCCTAGATTCAATGCATGTCCTCCGCCGTGGGCGACTCGTGTGTCACCGATGCCCGCCTGCCCACCTCGTCGCGCCTGCTGTCCTCATCCATACGCGGTCCACGCCGCACTGCTCTGCTCCGTGGGGGATTCGGCCCGCCGGATAGCCAGCTGGGTAAGTGCCACACGGTCTCCCTCGCTTCTGCCGGTGCCCGGCTGACCTGGCGGAGCTGCTTGAGTTGTGTGCGCGCACCCACAGCATACGCCACCGGTTCATACTTACGCCATTGCAGACGCGTATGCCCCCCCCACACCATCCCGCCCGTGCCCCTATCTTGCTGCCACTGCTGCGCACACCTGCTTTGCCCAGTCCATCACCACCCCATCCATCCCACGCCCACGCCCACGCGCTCAACCGCCTCTGTGCACCCCCCTCCATCTCTCTCGCTGGATGCGCCCGCTGCTGGCATGAGCAGCAACCAGCCCCCCGGAGCCGGCGACGCTGCGTTCTGGCACAGCGTCAACTCCCTTTCGCTCTTGATCCCGCTCCTTCCTCCCACCCGGTACCACCCCCCCACCCCCACATCCGGATCAGATAATGCAGGAACCGCCTCCGCCGCTCTTTCATCCAACACAGCCGATGATCGTCCCCCCGCCATCGTTTGCGCCCCCTCGTCCCACCCCGCCAAACCATACACCCACCCAGGAGGTAGCGCCGGCATGGCCAGTGCCCCTCCCTTCGCATCTCGAGGCGCAGCAGCACCTCATCCACCATCCCTCGCAACCGCCTCCCCGTCGTAGCCACAGTTTGGATACCCGAATCGGGCCCGGGCCTAGCGGTGCTCTCGCCATGGCAGGTCCCGGGCTTGGGCTCCGTCTTTGGGTACGTTGTCCGCGCCCGACAGCACATCTGAAATCGTTAACCGTTCTTCCCGCAGACGCACCTCTTCGCCCCACGCCTCAGGTCATGGCAGCTTTGGCACCTCGTCCTGGGCCCTTATCAGCGCCTCATGAACCAGGTGGGATACCCCCCTTTGATCCTTGGCTCTCTCCCGCCAGCCAGTCCGAGTGGCTGGCTGCCTTTCTGGATGAAACTGCCGCACATCCCTCTACGTCCTCTCGCCGCTCCTCGCCTTCTCCTATCCGCCCCCCTGCACCTACCGCCCCACCACTCCCATCTAATCCGTGGGGAAAGAACACTTTCACGGGAAACCTCGCCTCGCCGGCCTGGCTCGCACCACTCGTCCCCGCGTGGGTCGGTGTCCAACCCGTCGCCGTTGGGACCTTCCCCCCGCGCAGCACCGTCATCGGTACCGGAATCGGCACCGGCACCGGCACCGGCACCAGCGCGACCCACGCCCGTCCTGCGGAAAAAGAGCAAAACCCCGCTGGTACCCATCAACCCGCTCACGTCGGGCCAACGTCTCCGCGGACGCAAGAAGAGCGCCATCATCCTCAACTTGCGCCCGGGCGCGCCGCCGCCAGCACCGCTGCCGCACAATGTCGTCTTCCCAGGCAAGTTGCCGCCCGGGGTGACGATTGCTGCCGCGCCGAGCCCCGTCGTGTCGGAGGGATCGGCAGATGAGGAGCCGGGCAAGTCGGAGCCCAGCACGGACGACGAGGCGCAGCTTACCAACTCGCTCGCTGCGGCCAAACAACGGCGAAATACAATGGCGATCGGGGAGATGTCGACGCGTACGTATTGGTTGCTAGCCGTGTCTCGTGCGATGGCTACGGTGTACTGACTTTACTTTGTTGTGTTGTTTTCTTTTGTTCCTCGGCTCATCGCAGACACTGCCAAGGACAAGAAACATGCGCGCGACGAGGTACGGGAGGCGATCCGATCGGCCGATATACGCTACCTGACCCAGCGCGAGGGGGAGCTGCAAAGTGAGAATGGGTTGCTGGTGCAGGAGAATGGGTGGCTGCGACGGGGACTCTTGACGCGCAACCCGGCGCTGGTCGCGTCCGTGGGCCAAGTGCTGCGGGACGCAAGACCAGGCACGGCGATCGACGCGTACGCACGCGCTGTTGGCGCGGCCCAACCGACAGAGACGCAGCAGGCACAGGCACCGTCCGTCGCGCCGCCTCTGCAGTCGCCCGCTTCCGTCGAGTCCGATGACGACGCGGGCGATAGGAGCGTATGGGAGACCTATAATGGGACCTTTTCTTTCTCCTGAGAGCGATTGAGAGCTACTGCAAGGCAGTTCCCATCCTAGGATCATAATGGTTGACTGCGTGCTCCCGATCGGATGGGAGAGAGGAGTCGGCTGGTGGATCTGCGGGTCCATGCTGCGTAACGCGTAACGCATAATGATGCATGAGACACGATTCATGGCTACCTGTTACATGGTACCCCCATTGGGCTCGTTGCTTCGAGAGAAGGATGCCAGTGGCTGGACAAGTGGTTGCTGCATGCTCTGCCAGAGCATCCCAGATCGGCTTATAGATGTAGCTAGAGTTACGCTGGGTCGTGTGCTTGGGTTGGACACTGTGATAATAAAGTTGAGTCCCCCAACTTTAGATGCTGACCAATCAACCGGTAATGATGACGTCACGCGTCAGAGTCATCGACATCAATCATCGATGTGGTCACCTGACCGGTGACCGGACACGCTCGCAGAGGCAGTGACATGTGACGTGTGACAAGTGACTAGTGCCTAAGGAAATCCACAGGCCATCATGCATCATGCATCAGCGGCTCATCGATTTCATGTTGTCAGCGTCACCCATGTCGCCACACCTTAGGGTTGCTGCGGCAAATGCGCCTGCTGTAACCCTACCCTCCCGCCCCAGACTCTTATATGGTGTTTACTGCCCTAGTTGTGTAGCTCTTCTCCACCAGCGTTCTCAGTACCGGTCACCCGAAAAGTGAGTGTCTGCCTCCCCCGCCTATCCGGGTCCCTTCGCAGCTGCTGCTGCGGTGAGAAGGACTGTGGCTAACGTTGCCTGTGGTGCAGTGAGAGCGAAGTGGAGGAAGAAACGCATGCGCCGTCTGCGCCGCAAACGCAGAAAGATGCGTGCCCGCTCCAAGTAAGCAGCTCCCGTTTGGGTGAGCTTGCCAATGGCTCGAAGCTCTGCTCGCCGTTGTTTCTCAGCTATGTGAAGTTGCCGGCCCGCCTGCCGGTCGGGCATGCCCCCTGTCCAAGTGGCCGCCTGCGCCCGTGTGCCCCAAATCATTTGCATTGTTGCCAACACTCTGCTGGACGTAGTAGTCTTTGTATGTGTGTAGTTTTCGGCACGCTGGGTAGTTATCTGCGGCGATACTCCTGTTGACGACAGAAGGGGGCCGAGTGGAGTAGCTTGGCTCTACTGCGATCGTGATGGCTGTTCTTTGGGTTGCACCACGCGAACGCAACGTTACCGGGGCGCACCCATTGCTCCTAACCAACCCATCTTGGGCGTGAGAGTACCGTCCATCACCTTAGCATCATTAGACGCAGGTGGCCCGGTAGGAACGAACGCCGAGTGTGCTGCTGGTTGGCATCGGGGCGTGGTGCGTATGGGGCTCGACCGGGAGGCAGGACACCAGTGGTCGGCTCGCCACCTGGTGGCCCCAGGGGAGGCACGTGACCGTGGCGGGCGCAGCCTGAAACTGAAATCGAAGCCGGCGCGTCGCGTGGGAGGCAGCTGGGTTACAGCAAGCAAGCAGGCAGGCAAGGCAGCGCCCCCCGCCGCTGCTCCTCCCACCGCGCCATGGCCACCGACCCCGTCCGCGAGGTGCTGCGCGCACAGATCAGCCAGGCACGCGCCACCCACTCCTCGCTCCAGTCGAGCGTGCCTCCCTCGTGTCCTTGGCTGTCCTCCGCACCCAGCGGCCCGCCGACCTCCGCGCCTGGCCGCAGCCGACCCGCCCGCCTCGCTGTCCAGCCTCCCGCCCGGAGACGAGGCGCGTCCACAACGCATCGCCCGCGTCGGCCGCCACTTGGTCGACGTCGAGGAACGCTCTGTCCTCTACCGCGCCCTCTGTGGGGCTACGTGCTTTGAAATCGACTTGGACATTGGTCGGCGCGCCCGGGCTGCCCGCCGAGCCGCGCTGCACGCCGCTCCCAGCTGTCGAGAACCAGTCGGACGATGCGCCCGCTCTTGGTCTGGGCGTGCGAATCGATACGTTTGCTCAAGGTGCGTTCTCTCCGTCTCGGGTTCAGTCAGTTCTCTGACGCTGTCCACTGCTTGTACCAGGCTCGTTTTGCGAACCATTCTACCTCGTCTTTGCCCGAAATGACCAGCTCCAAGTGGGAGATGAACGGTTGTGTTGCGCGCCGCATTGCCCGTTCATTCCACCGGGATGACCAAGGCAGTCAACGACAAAAGCCTCCTGTTGATCCGACACACCATCCCTCCTTTTGTTCCGCTCACCACCCTGCTCGCCACTCACCTTCACTCCCACACGCCTGACTTGGACCACGCCAACGCGGAGCTCACAGGTGGATTTGGGGTTGCCACTCCTCCAAGCTCACCCGGGCTTTCAACCCTTTATTGCCCACCTCAACACCCACCTTCAAGCGTATGTCTCGCGCAGGGCCCAGGCCAATGCCCTCGCCTTCCTCGACCTCCCCGGTCGCACCGACAAACCCGCTGGGCCCAGTGCTCCACCTCCACCTCCTCCCGACGCGGAGGGACAAGTGCCCGAGGAAGCCACGAACCCTGCCCTGGTGCAATCCAAGGATGGGCCTCCCTCCCTCGCCCTTTCGGCTTATGCGACAGCCGGGTTGGTAGCATCGCCATGCGCTGGCTCGTTCCTCTCCGTCGGAGCGCGACATTGAAGTGTGGAAAGAACGAGAGCGCGCTATCCTACCTTTGAGCAGGACCGTTCGGGCGGGGAAGACCACGACCCAGGTCTGCCTTGGACCCCGCTCGAGGGATCCGCGTGGGGAGAAGATGATCTCCTCTTTCTCAACGACACGGACGCCCGCCCGCCGCGGAGGTACCTACGGACCCGGGCTCAGCGCGCCGGATCCAAGTGCGTCTGCGTCCTTCGCGCCGCAACCGCACCCTGCGGACGATCGACATGCGTCTTCAGTGGACCAACTTGGGGTCGGACCGGCCTGGTGCGCCACGGATCCGCCAGCGGTTACCGCGGCCGCCCAGCAGGCCGCTGGGATGGCAGGCTCGCCTGCTGGCTGGGCCACTGCCCAGGACGCCGTGCTGGTGGTGGAGGAGGTACGGCTCACTCCGCGGTCCCTCCCGCCTCCGAGCACCGACGATGGCGACACACTCACCTCCACCGCCACCACGGCCTATGTCGAACGTCGCACGCGCCATCCGGAATGGGAACAGCTCTTCTTGGCTCCGGCCCATGCGCCTGCCTGGTTGCCCACCGCTCCGCCCAACCAGCTCCCGCCCCAGCCCGCGCCACGCTCCTGGTCCTTGTCCGCCGCTGTGGCCAGCGTCGCTGCGGCTGTCTGGGAGGCCGCGTGCCAAGAAGCCAGTCAGGCTTGAGTCTTCCTCTCCCCCTCAGCGGCCTCTGTCGTCGTCCCGGTTGGTCATGGTCGCCACAGCGGCCTTGCGGGGCAGCTGGCGTGCTTGTTGTCCGCCTGCGGTTCGGCGCAGTTGTGGGTCCCGAACAATGCACGAGGCGTATAGTACGGTACAGGCCAACGTTTACCTAGTAGGTTATCCACGGTAGCACGTGGGCCTGTTTTTAGTGCTGAGGGTTTAGAGTTTAGGCCCGTGGGACGCTTCTCTTCCCTGGACCACGGTGAGGATGTGCCCTACGTCGCAGACGGTCCGGGTGAGGAGTGAGTTCCACCTTTCCAGATGCCTGCCTGGCAAGGGCGGTGCAATGTCCTGTGGCCAAAGAGGGCCATGATAGTCTCCACAGATATATATCTATCATCAACGTTACTCGAGGTACTTGAAGCTTAGCACCTGAGCAGGGACAGACGACTGAGTACTGAGGGGACATCCAGCGCCGCGCTCAGCCACTAGGCACTGGTCACTGGGCTCGCTCGTGCTGCAGGCGTTTGTGGCAGGTCAGGTCCACTCAAGGAGGACGCCCAAACGGCCGTGTCAGTAGGTCCGGCCGTCCCGCCTGTTCAAGTCTGGTGTAGCGCCAGGGCATACAATACCGTAGCGTCACGTCGGGCACATGGAAGCCATGGTTATTCAACCAAACTCTGTGGCTCACGTGTTCCAGTCTTGACCATCTTCCTAGCAGTCGGGGTGGCATAGCATCCTCGCGCCAGCAGTACCTTCATTTGGAGTGCAAAAAACGGATGGTGGGCGTCGCTATGTGCATCGCTGTTGGGACAGTGTGCATCCTTTGGGCCGTCGCCTTCGTTCCTGCCTCTCCGTCTGGATATGGCCCACTTGCATCCCTGAGGCCTCAGCCTGAGGCCTGATCCAACACCCAACCTGGTACCTTCACCGCGATTGGAGTGGACGGGAGAGTCCTTCCTTCCTCCCTCTGCATGCTGTCTTTTCCCCCGCTCATCAGCTCATCCGCCGCTGCTGTCTCATTAAGAAAACCATGTGTGCCATATGGGCGAAGCGCAGGACCCGCTTTGCGGTAACTAGTAACTGATGGTTGGATGGAACGTGGGTACCAAGGTCTCTCTCGATCAGTACAAAGCGGCGGCTGCGCTGCGCGCAGAGCCTTCCTCGTTCCTTCACCGTTTTTCCGGTTTAACGTTTACCCAACCCCCGCTCAGCGCTGAGGCTCACAGCACTCAGCCCAATATCGACCCTGGCCATGTAAAAACAGAGGCAAGACACAAGCGGTACCTGGTGCTGGTAGGTGCGAAGCGATCGACACTCCGGTGAGCCGGAGGCGGTGAGGATGAGTACCACGGGGGGGGCACCTGTCACCGCGGCCGGCCGAGAGCGTGCGCTGAGGTCTGAGATCGTTACTCCATGGGTCCTAGCCGGTACCAACCTTAATCCTTATCGTTAAGGGTACTGCCTTTGCACACAGACCAGAGGGAACCGTCCGAGATGGCTGGGTGTGCGGTGTACGCTCTTGACGCGTGTCGTCGTTGGTCCCCTCTCGAGTGCACCACGCAGGCTCAACGTGGTCCTTGCCAGGCGACATGTGACAAGGCAACGGAGCGAACGAGGTGCGTCGAGATCGGAGAGATGGCTGCAAAACATGCACCGCTGACTTTGGCCGACGCGTGACGCGAGGTTGCACACGACATGCGCCCTGCCGCATGCCACCTGTCACGCCACCCTCCACGCCCACCGCGCGCAAGCCTACGTCCTGCCCACTGGGCCAGCCCCTGCAGGCCCGCCTGCCTCTGACATCATCGAACATCCACCATGGGTGATGACTCATGCATCATGCATCATGCATCATGCACGTCAGGACGCGCGCAGACGGCGGCAGGGTGATGTCATCGATGCATCCCCCGTCTATCCGGTGGCCTGCTGGCCCAGGCACAGGGGCAGCCTGCTGCCCTCCGATCGGGCGTGGAGAATTGGATGCGCGCCCTGTGCCCCGGCCTCAATCTCAACCCTCCATGCGCGACGGGGCGCAGCAGGCGTCGGCAGCGCGGCGCCAGTGTGCTGCTGCCGGCTTCCTTCTGGCTGCGCACGCGCTCCGGCAAGTTGGCCCAGTCCCCTCGGGCCGTGGCTGTCTTTGTAGCGTTTAACCCTCCGAAGCTTGTTGACCTACCACCACCACCACTTCCTGCATTCTCCACCATGGGCGGCGGCGCTACTTGCCTTGACATCATCCTTGCCATCATCCTCCCGCCTCTTGGCGTGTTCATGAAGGTGGGCTGCACGGCCCAGTTCTGGATCAACGTTGTTCTTACCGTACGTTTTGTTAATCCTTCTCCCCGCGCGCCTTTTGTTTGCCTTCTTCCCGTCTCTTGCCCGACCCACCACTGACCATCCATGTGCTTGGCTGCTCCTCCAGTGCTTTGGTTACTTCCCTGGTCTCATCCACGCGCTCTACATTGCGCTCCGGGACGAGTAAACCGCTCGGCTCGCTGGCCCGACGCGCACCTCACCAATTCCCAATTCCCAATTCCCAATTCCCCGGCCACTTCGGGCCTCTGCCTCCGATTCCCTGATTCCTGGCCTGCTTCTTTGGCCAGGTTCTTTCTTCGTGCGAGGGAGGTCGTCGTGACCAGTGACCGGTGACCGGTGACCTCCCCTGTGTCCTGTGTGATGGCCATTTCTACCCTCCCGCCCTCGGGCGAGACGGGTTCAATTTCACTCCCTTTGTTTTGTTCTTCACGTTCGCCGATCACCCTGCTCGACCATCAGCCCTCAGGGCATGGTGGCTCGCGTTGGTCAGGCTCGACAATAGGAGGGTAGTCTATTGCTGGTGGTGAATAACTGAGTACCGGGCTGGGATTTGAGAGTTGTGAGTTGAGAGTGTGGTGAATGATGTATAATTTTTTCACTCTTTTGTTCCCCATTCCGCGAAGGGTCGGTGGGGATGTGGAAACAGTAGCTTGACCTCAACGTAACGTCAACGTTAAACAGACGCTATGGGACGCGGGCACTAGGCCAGTGCTCTGCCCGCGCTCGCACTTCATTTGTGCTGCGTGGTCGGTCCGCTTCTGTTTTCTCGCCACGACCTGCCGACACCGCTTTCATTCGATACTTCGTTCCCCCATACTCGTGATCAGCTGCCTCGCTCTGACAGGCGGTACTCAGTACTCGGTAGGCGTGCTTGGATTGCGGCCGGTTGGTCACTGGTTAGTTCTGCAGCAGGGGCGCTGCTCGATGGGTCGATGGGCACTTGCCCGCAAGTGAGCCGATGGAGGCGCAGATGGCGCTTGCGCGTGTGCCCTACCGTTTCTCAGATCTCAGCCCCCCGCGTGCGCACACGTTCCCAGGTTCGACGTAGCTGGACGGGTTACTATAGTTACTGGCACACTAGGCTGTAGATGGCCGATGATCGAGATGAGCGATGAGCGGTGATCGATGATGTCGATGACGCATGGTGCATGGCGATGGCCGCAGCAACGGCATGCCGATCAAGATTCAAGCTTCAAGCTTCAAGCTTCACGCTTCAAGCTTCACGCTTCAAGCTTCAAGCTTCATCCATACAGCAAACTAAGCTAGCCTGCAGCCTGCTATACAGATCCATCGCCCCCCCCTACCCTGCGGGGCAGATGTTGTCCCAGCTGGGCGCGTTGAGCGTCAGACGTCGGATATCAGATGCGGGCAGGGAATCCTGCTTGGCCTACAGGACAGCGCACAGGTGTACCAGCATCTACGCCGAACAGTGCGTGCAAGACCACGAGGTGC